>ML782490.1:1167315-1184290 GCA_009831015.1 Picea engelmannii | reverse complement strand
AGTATGAAACCTTGGACATGTAGTATATATGCTCCTGTGTCTTGGGACACATCTCCTTAGTCAATTTGAAATGGATGGAAAAAGGTGTACTGACTTGTTTTACATCCTACATTTTAAATCTTTCCAACACCTTCTCTATGTACTCACCCTAAGACAATGTTAATTTTCATTTTTTCTTGTCTCTTGTTATTCTCATACCAAGTATTTTTTTTGCAGCACCCAAATCCTTTATCACAAATGAATTAGCTAATTTTCTTTTGAGCACATTTATATCCTACATGTTAGACCCTGCAACAAGCATGCCATCTACATAAAATAACAAGATAATATAGCTCCCATCATCTAGTCTCTTAAATAAATATAGTGGTTAGAATGGCATCTTCTATAACCTTGTTCTATCATAAAATTGTCAAATTTCAAATACCATTGTCTTGGAGCTTGCTTTAGGCCATACAAACTCTTCTTTAACCTACATACTAATTTATCCTTCCCTTTGACCTCATACCCATGTGGTTGATGCATATAAATTTCTTCCTCCAAATCCCCATGGAGAAAAGTTATCTTTAAATCTAACTATTCAAGATGCAAATATTCTAATGCCACTTGAGTTAAAATGGTTCTAATTGAAGTCATTTTAACAACACGAGAAAATATTTCATCAAAATCTATACCTTTCTTCTGTGGAAACCCTTTAACAACAAGTATGGACTTGTACCTATTTTTGTCTCCATCTTCTTCCTTCAACCCGTAAACCCATTTGTTTTGCAATGGTCTTTTACTTGCACACAACTGAACCAAGTCCCAATTCATGTTATGTACTAAGGATTCCCTCTCCCCTTTCATGCATTGCTCCCTCTTCTTTTTGGTTTCTACTTGCATTACTTCTTCATATCTTCTTGGTTCACCATAATCAATCAACAATAAATAATATAGTGAAGGGGAGTATTGTTCAAGGGGTCTACTTAACCTAGAAGATCTTCTAAAACTAGTTGCATGAGTTTGAGGTACCTGATGTTGTTGTTGTTGATGAACATTTTGATTTTTCGACGCCTCTGGAATTTCATTTTATATGATTTCATTAAGCACTGTGTACCATGTGTTTGTCTTTCCTTGCAATTAATCTATGTACATGACCTTCTCATTAAATCCCACATATTTACTCCTAATAATTTTGTGATTTTTATAATCCCATACGCGATAACCAAAAGCATTAACTCCATATCCAATAAAAGTACACTTCTTGGATTTTTCCTCAAACTTTGTTCTATTTTCTCTATATGGACAAATTATTCACAACAAAAGGTTCTCAGAAATTAGTAGTTTACGTTTTTACCTATCCATGCCTCCTCTAGAATGCCACCATCCAAGGAACTTGAAGACCCTCTATTTATTAAGTAAACATCAGTATCCACGGCCTCTACCCAAACTGTAAGGGAAATCCTGCATGCAATCTCATGCTCTTTTCACGCTCCATGATTGTCTTGTTCATCCTTTCTGACACACTATTTTCTTGTGGTGTTCTTAGAACCGTATTCTCTCTACAAATCCCATGGTATGAACAATAAAAATCAAATTCCTTGTTGCAGTATTCACCTCCATTGTCTAATATGAGACACTTCAACTTATTTCTTATCTCATTCTCAACCAAAGATTTCCATTTCTTAAAAGTATAAAAAACATCAAATTTTTTTCGAATCCAATACAACAAAGGTTTCCTAGTCGCATCACCAATAAAAGTAACATAATAATAAGTTCCACCAAGAGATGATACCTGACTTGGACCCCATACATATGTATGAAAAATCTCTAACTTTTCACTCTTTTTTTTCTTTTCAACCATGAGAAATCAAACTCTCTTTTGTTTTTTATAAACACGGTGTTCACAGAAATCCAAGTCATCTTGCTTCAAATATGGTAACCAATTCATGTAGTGGAGAGTATTCATCCCCTTCTCACTTATGTGCCTAAGCCTATTGTGCCATAATGTTTTATTAATTCTTGTAGAAACTAAAGCGATAGCAGAGTCAACATTACCAGTACATAAATACAATGTACCTACCTTCTCTCCTTTTGCTATTATTGGTGATCATTTAATAACCTTCCACGAATTGTCTATTGATGTAACTATACAACTTTCACTTTCCAACTGCCTTACTGAAATTAGATTTCTTCTCAAATTAGGAATGTGCTTCACCTCTTTCAATAACCATTGGTTTCCATTCTATAATTTTATCTTTATTTTACCCTTTCTAATGAATTTGCATGGTTTATCATCACCCAAATTAACTTTTCCAAAATCACTTTGAACATAGTCTTGAAAATATTTCCTATGGGGTGTAGCATGAAATTAAGTCCTTGAGTCTACCACCTAAGAATCGGTAATATTATCTAATGAAAGGATTAAAGCATATTGCAACACATCACCTGCTACTTTTGCTTCATTATTATTCTCGTGGTGTCCATCTCCTTGTTTTCCTTTCCGAGACCAACAGTCTTTCTTCAGGTGTCATTTCGTCCTGCAATGCCAACACTCCAGCTTCCCTCTATATTTAGGTATTCCCTTCTTATACTTCCCACAATTAGCTTGGCTCTTTTCTCTCTCCCTTTGTCTTCCCCTGTTCTCCACAATCAAAGCATTACCTAATGTCTTGCATGTGCTTTTTTGTTTCATTTCCTCTCTAAATATAACACCAACAACATCATCAAACGTAAAAGTGTTTGAAACAGAGACATAATTACTTATAACCATGGCCAAGCCATTCTAGCTTTCTAGCAATGAGCACAAAATCAAAAGAACCCTAGACTCATCATAAAATTTCACTCCTACAAAACTTAATTGACTAGTGACCGTGTTAAACTCATTTAAATGAACAACAATAGACCCGTCTTCTAACATCTTCATATTAAATAAACACTTCATAAGAAATACCGTGTTGGAGACCGAGAATTTTTCATACAATTTAGCCAATGCCTTCATTAGATCTTTCATTGTTTTTTTCTTTTGAAATGTTGAAAGCCACCCTCCTTACTAGGCATAGTCGTATTGTTCCTAGTGCCTTTCTATCAAGAGCATCCATTTTTCTTCCTTCATAGTCAATGACTTCTTTGATATTCCACCTATTAACACTGAGAGTCACCCTCATATTGCAGGAGGATAAGCCCAGTACACTTCATAGTTTTTGGTGGATGTTGGTTTTATATGAGTGGAGGTCAATGGAAAAAACTCAATATATGAATGATGTTCAAAACAGAACTGGACAAGAAATGCACAGGGAAGTGAGGGCCACAACTAACTTCAGTCAGTGAATTGAGTTTAAGTGTGAGTAGAGGGAAGACTTAGTAAGAAAGGTGGAGAAGACTGTTATGGGCATCAAGGCATCAAGTAGATTGGAAAATAAAAACTCAGACTCAAGATCACTCTTAAGATCAAGCTTCAGAAATTGAAAGATGTCCAAACAACACAATAACAATAGCACAATGATCAAACTTACATCACCATGCAGCTACAACAACTTGATTGGATCCTCCATGCTCGATCCATTTAGTCTAAGAGGGGAAAAGATCATAAGGAAGCTGACTAAAACTGGTCGCGATACCGCTGCAATCAAACCTACATTACAACAGCATAACAACCCTCAACTAGATCCTCCATGCCTGAGTGTTTTAGCACAGTTTTTACAAAGAGATGAAAAGAGGCTAAATTCTATTAATCTGAAAGTCTCAAATCTGATACATAACCAGAGAATAGTTCTAGCATCAAAACATTACAAAATAGGGAGTTCTGCTCAACTAGTTGACCACCTTAACAAAATATCAAAACTACTAATTTATACTCAGAACAAATCGCCACTACCAGGAGTGTGATATGATCACTACATTCAAAGCATTTCTTCTGAAAGTTCTTCTGTCAGACTGAATGTGCACCCCTCTGTCAAATGCGAGCTCGGATCGGCATGGGTTTTGCAGGAAAATTTTCCCAGAGGGGTACCATGGGCTAACGAGTCAGTCCCCACAGTCGGGCCTTCCATGCCTTCCATTTATGGAGTGAGTCAAAGTTTCAACCACCAAATCTATTTTCATTAACTGCCTCATCAAAGATTGAAAAATACCTAATTCTCATGGGGTGGCTACGCACTGCTCTCGAATAGGATGCCTTATAAACATGATATTGCGGGGTTGTCAAAAGCGGTTTGGATTCAGACCGCTTTTGGGCCCGCAATCCATCACATTTCTCCATGTAGCATTTTCGCCATACCATGGTTTCCATTGCGGGACCGCTCAAGAAAAATATCGCCTGAGCATGTTGTGTCCCTGCAATGGACTATGGTCGTAGTTCTGGTCCTGATCTGTGATCTTAGCGCACCCACTAGATTTAGCGCCACTGCCAAGCTTAATCGCCCACCAACTTTAGGATCTTCCAAAAGTGTGCCTTGGGATGGGGCGCTACTTTTGGCGTTGAAAAATAACATCTCTCAGAGGATGATCCGATGTGGAGGCCTAGCGTCACCATGTTGATATGTCGCGGATGGAGAGGTGATATGTGTCACTCGAAAATAGGCAGAAATCATGTCTAAAATGCTTGAAATGATTGCCATGTGTCAGTGCTAGACGGATGCCACGTGTTTGTGTCGATGGCTGCCACGAAATTAGTGCTCCAGGGCTCAAGAACTAGCTCCTTTTCCTTTGTCTCCTTTATGTGCTTTTACCCAGAGCTAGCAATCTGATGACGTGTGTCTTCTTGAATCGAACGACCGAGAATTAATTCGGGTCTCCGGACTCTAGGAAAATCAAATCTCAAGCTTCCTCTGCCTTCAGCTGATTTTACCCAAAACAATGGATCTGATGACATGTGGCCCTTTTGAGATCAATGGTTGAGATCTCTTCGTGGCTCTGGACTTCGGGAAAATCAAATCTCAAACCTGGGCTTCCAAGGGCTTTTACCCAGAGTCATAGATCTGATGATGCGTGGCCCTCCTGAGATCGACAGTTGAGATCCCTTCGTGGCTCATGGATTCGGACTTCTCAATAGTCAAAATTTATTTGCCCCAAGAAAATTCATCGGAGCTAGTGATCTGATGACGTGTGGCTCCTGGATTTGGAAGGTCGAGATCCACTTCAAGTCTTCGTGCTCCAGGAAAATAGAAACTCGAATCTTTCTTACCTTCTATGCTTTTACCCGGAGCTATGGATTTGACGACACATGGCTATTGTTGATCAAAGGCTCAGATTCACTTTGGGCCTTCGGCCACTTTGAAACTTCAGACACTTCGGCCACTTCGGGACTTCAGGCACTTCGATACTTCGGCCACTTCAGGCGCTTCGGCACTTTGAGACTTCGGGCCTTCGAAACCTTGACGCTTTTCTCATTTTAAAACTCCCGAAGTAAAACTCCCAGAGTGAAAGATCTGATGATGTGTGGCATTCTGGATCCGGATGGCCAAGATCCCCTTCAGGACTTTGGGCCTTCAGGAGGCACTGCCACTAAGATCAACGGCTCCCTATTGATTTTGAGATCAATGGTCCACGATTGCTTCGAGAGTTCGGGATTCGGCTCTTTAGAATTTTTATGCGCTTCTCACTTCGAAACTCCCGAAACTCATTTCCCCGAACGCTTGGAGTCGGCTGCCACCTGTCCCCCTCAATATCAGACGGCTCATGCTCACTTCGGGTTTCAAGACTTCAGAACTTTGACAAACAACTTTAACAATATTTCGAACCCTTGATTCCTGCGAACCGTCGATCTGATATTCTTAGGGATGTCCGTCGTTGAAGCTGATCTCGCCTGTTGCTAGCATTTCGAGCCCAAAATGGACTGCTCTGAACGTTGCGCTTTGACATTTCTTATGCAGGCCGTGAATTTGGACAACCTGCTGCCCTTGAAAACTATATGTGCTAACATTTGGCTCGACAGGGGATGGCAAGCTCCCTGGGAGTTGCCAAGAACAAGTAGTTCCAGTCGCCTTATGCATTTGGATATGGAGTCATGCTCAAAAAACATCCTACTGAGGATTAAAGGCAGACAAGCACACTATCCTAAAAATGAAAGAAAAATACATGGGCTCCAGGAGGAGATTATTTATGTACATTCCTAGACTAATTGATTTTTACAAAGCGCTAGGTGAAAGCAAACTTCCACCATAGCCATTCAAGCAACTCCCTAGCTTCAAACTTGTTTACTTTGTCACTGATCAAATAAAAACAATGCAACTTTGACAACAAAATGATTACGCTTTTCATCTCTCCTCCCAGTGCTGAAGTCAGTTTAAATTTGAGTGGCTCCAAGACATGAAGGAAATGAAACTCCATGTACTCCCTTACAAGTTCATAGAGAAAATGACAAAACCCACTGGGCTGGTGATAGAAAACATGCTCTGACTTACAACTGCTCACACATGGTTGAATGTCTCTAGCAAGCACGGATGAGCGAACGGCTAATGCAGGCTTACTGATCCCAGATGATGGTTGCTCATTTGCAGCCTCTGGGAAGGATATGAACTACACATTTGGTTCTCCCTCTTCTTCTTCATGACTCTCCCAAGGATCAGAATCATAATCATCATAAACAGGAAACATGGGAAAGTTCTTCCCTTTGTCTTCTGTAGGAACAGAATGGTGGATTTACACATAATGTTTTTCCTCAATGTATAAAGGAAAAGGCTCTTTGGTGTGCTCTTGGAAATCCTCAAAATCGGAAACATGTGATTCCATATGTATATCCATAGGATCATGAATCGTGTGACAGAATCTTGGCTTCTTTAGAAGACCATGTTTCTCCTCTGTAAATGCCTCTCTACTTGTAAATAAAAAACCTCCCTTCTCCTTCGAAAACAACTCTCAATCATTAGTGGTTGTAGTCTCTTTACCTTGTTGTTGTTCCAGATCTGATTCATAATCACTATATTCTTGCTCATAATCTGAAACATGTTGACAGTCTTCCTCCTTAGGCACATGCAATTTTTCAAGATATGCTTGCATATGAACCCCTTTGCTAGCCCTGATGTTCTCTTCGACTTCTTCAGCATCTTCAAACAGGTGTCTTAATGATGAAGATTTACTCTCTCTCAGGAGAAGGACCAGCTCTAGATGCTGAGCCATGAAATAGTACACCATGGCAGCAGTCTATGTGGGTCTGATCTCTATAGGCATACTATGATAAACACTGTAAAACCTCTTGTTGAAGACAGCCAAGGCTTCCTCTTCCCCTCTCCTCAAGGAATTAAACTCAAACCAGTATTGATCAAGGGACTTGTTCTCACCCCAACACTTTAAAAATGCATGGCATAGCTCAGTCCAAGAGCCAATAGAACCGGCTTCCATACATCTAAACCACACAGCAACATCTCCAGACATGGATTATGAGAAGAGCCTCATGGCAACATCATCATGAACAATCTCAAACCGATCGACAAAGCTCTCAAAGGAATCCAAATGTATCTCAGTTGTAATATGATCCTCTCCAGAAAACTAAGGAAGATACTCAAAGGAATAACGAGGATAAGGATGAAGTTCATGTGGCAGCCTTAAAGGTTTAAACAAATTATTTCTGATTTTAATTTGAAAATCAGTGGGCTGATCATGGGGATTAACGAGTTGATGGAAAGGCTCAGCAAGAATAATGGAGGGTAACGAAATTTGAGAAGACTGTGAATTATTTTCAACCTCTTCAGGTCCACAAGGGTGATCAATTTCAAGAGGAGATGCAATGAATATCTCACTTTTATGAATAGGCAGAGGTGAATACACGAGATCAGTATCTACAACACAAGAAGAGGGCATGTTTTCTTCTTCCAAGGATGGATAAATAAAGGAAGGCCTATTATCATATGAATAGACAAAGCAGAGGATAATCCTCTTTATATGTGAAGGGAAAGAGAGAAATGAGTTGATAAACAAGAACAGGATTTCATGAATAAAGCTCATAAACTGATACCTAGTCTTCCCCTTTGGTATGGTAATCTTTCTGTCAACAGGATCCTCCCCAGTGGAGTCTTTGATAGTGGAGTTGCCAGGTACAAGTTGCAATATTCAATGGTTATGATATCTGATGCACCTTCAGAATCATAAGCTCGTTGTCATTCTTACCTAGGGAAATGTCTTCAATTCGTTCCCCGGCAACGGCGCCAAGAATGTTATCACTGAGAGTCACCCTCAGATTGCGGGAGGATAAGTTGAGTACCCATTAGAGTTTTTGGTGGATGTTGGTTTTATATGAGTGGAGTTCAATGGACAAAACTCAATATATGAATGATGTTCAACACAGAACTGGACAAGAAATGCACAGGGAAATGAGGGCCACAACTAACTTCAGTTAGTGAATTGAGTTTAAGTGTGAGCAGAGTGAACACTTAGTAAGAAAGGTGGACAAGACTGTTATGGACATCAGGCCTTCAAGTAGCTTGGAGAAGAAAAAATCAGACTCAAGATCACTCTTAAGCTCAAGCTTCAGACACTAAAATATGCCCAAACAACATAGTCACAATAGCACAATGATCAAACCTACATCACCATGAAGCTACAACAACTCGACTAGATCCTCCATGCCCGAGCCATTCAGTGTAAGAGAGGAAAAGATCACAAGGAAGCTGACTAAAACTGGTCGCGATACCGCTGCAATCAAACCTACATTACAACATCATAACAACCCTCGGCTGGATCCTCCATGCTCGAGTGTTTTAGCACAGTTTTTACAAAGAGATGAAAAGAGGTTGACTTCTATTAATCTGAAAGTCTCCAATCCGATACATAACTAGAGAACAGTTTTGGCATCAAAAAATTACAAAATAGGGAGCTCTGCTCAACCAGTTGACCACCTTAACAAAATATCAAAAATACTTATTTATATTTTTGTTCTAAGAATTTTGTGACCATATCAAAACTACTTATTTATACTCAGAACAAATCACCACTACCAGGAGTGTGATCTGATCACTACATTCAAAGCATTGTTTCTGCGAGTTCTTCTATTAGACTGAATGTGCAACCCTCTGTCAGACGTGAGCTCGGATCGGCATGGGTTTTGTAGGAACATCTACCCACAGGGGTGCCACGGGCTGACGATTCAGTCCCCACGGTTGGGCCTTCCAAGCCTTCCATTTATGGAGTGAGTTGAGGTTTCAACCACTAGCTCTATTTTCATTAACTGCCTCCTCGGAGATTGAACAAGACCTAATGCTCAGGGGGAGGCTACGCGCTGCTCTTGGATAGGATTCCATATAAACATGAGATTGTGGGGTCGTCAAAATCGGTTTGGATTCAGACCACTTTTGGGCCCGCAATCCATCACATTTCGCCACGTAGCATTTTCACCATACCATGGTTTCCATTGTGGGACTTCTCAAGAAAAATATCGCTTGACCATGTTGCATCCCCTCAATGGATTGTGGTCGTAGGTCTGGTCCAAATCTGCGATCTGAGTGCACCAGCTAGATTTAGTGCCACTGCCAAGCTTAATCACCCGCCAATTTTAGGATCTGCCAAAATTGTGCCTTGGGATGGGGCACGACTTTTGGCGCTAAAAAATAATAGCTCTCGGAGGATGATCTAATGTGGAGGCCTGATGTCACCATGTTGATATGTCACGGATGTACGGGTGACATGTGTCACTCGAAAACAAGCAGAAAGCATGTCTAAAATGCTTGAAATGAGTGCCATGTGTCAGCGCTAGACGGATGCCATGTGTTTGTGTCGACGACTATTGCGAACTTGGTGCTCCAGGGCTCAGGTGCTAGCTCCTTTTCCTTTGGCTCCTCTATCTGCTTTTACACAGAGTTGGTGATATGATGACATGTGTCTTCTTGAAACGAACGATCGAGAATTACTTCGGGTCTCCGGACTCCGGGAAAATCAAATATCAAACTTCCTCTGCCTTCAACTACTTTTACCTGGAGCTATGGATCTGATGACACATGGCCCTTCTGAGATCAATGGCTAAGATCCCTTCGTGGCTCCAAACTTTGGGAAAATCAAATCTCAAACCTGGGCTTCCAAGGGATTTTACCCAGAGTCATAGATTTGATGACGTGTGGCGCTCCTGAGATCGACGATTGAGATCCCTTCATGGCTCCGGGCTTCAGACTTCTCAATAGTCAAACTTTATTTTTCCCAAGAAAATTCATCGGAGCTAGGGATCTAACAACGTGTGGCTCCTGGATTTGGACGGTCGAGATCCACTTCGGGTCTCCGGGCTCCAAGAAAATCGAAACTCGAATCTTTCTTACCTTTTGTGCTTTTACCCAAAGCTATGGATATGACAACACGTGGCTATTGTTGATCAACGACTCAAATTCACTTCGGGCCTTCAGCCACTTCAGAACTTTAAGCACTTCGGCACTTCAGCCACTTCGGGACTTCGGGCACTTCGACACTTCGGCCACTTTGACACTTCGGCCACTTTGGGCGCTTTGGCATTTCAGGACTTCGGGACCTTGACGCTTTTCTCATTTTAAAACTCCTGAAGTAAAACTCCCGGAGTGAAATATATGATGATGGGTGGCATTCTGGATTTGGATGGCCAAGATCCCCTTCACGACTCTGGGACTTCAGGCCTTCGGGAGTCACTACCGCTAATATCAATGGCTCCCTATTGATTTTGAGATCAATGGTCAACGATTACTTCGAGAGTTTGGGCTTCAGCTCTCCGAAAGTTTTATGCGCTTCTCAATTTGAAACTCCCGAAGCTAATTTCCCCGAATGCTTGGATCGGCTGCCACTTGTCCCCCTCAAGATCAGACAACTCATGCTCACTTCAGGTTTCAAGACCTCAGACCTTTGACAAACAACTTTAACAATATTTTGAACCCCCGATTCCTGCGAACCGCCGATATGATATTCTCAGGAATGTCTGTCACTGAAGCTGATCTCCCATGTTGCTTGCATTTCAAGCCCGAAATGGACTTCTCTAAATGTTGCACTTTGACGTTTCTTATGCAGGCCGCGAACTTGGACAACCTGTTGCCCTTGAAAAATATATGTGATAACACCACCCAATGGTAGGAAAAGAATCTTCTGATATAGATAGTCATCCATTTGCATCTTCCATAGTGGGTAGTTTTGGCCATTAAACTTCTTGACTTTAAACTTGCCTTCTTTCGCCATTTCTCCCACTCAACCCATGAACCCTCCTTAGACGAGTTGGCTAGATTCATGGGGAAATACTTGGGTGCATCATCAAAAGTCAATTCAAATAAACAAAGGGAGGAGCACTTTGACGAGTCGGCTTGACAAAGTCTAGTAGGAGCGCATTCCTATGGCAGGGGTCACTCAAATGAGTATATGGGCATTAATGGATGACTTGGTAGGTTGGCTTGCTTGTGCGCCTATAGAGGCATTGATCCACTTGGGGAGTCAATGCATATATATAAGAGCGTGGAGGAGAGTCAAAGAAGTTAATGAGTCAAGTAACAAAGCAAGGAACTTGTGTTAAACTGGTTGGGGGAGTCAGGCACATAAGCAAGAGTGCAATGCGTACCACAGGGATGAAGCATGGAGACATAACATCTCGGTGAAGTGCTTGGTCTAAGGAAAGGAAAGGATAAGTGAAGGATAGGTGTGATGGACTTCATCTCATGACAAGTGTATGTTGTATCTATTGAGCCACATGCTCCATTGTAAACCTTTTTAGATGTGGCACAAGCTATATGCTCGATGCACTTGTTGTCTATTGTAACTATACTTTGGGTTTTAGGCCGGTTAGGCTGCCCAACCCTTTTACACAATATCTTGTTGTGTACATTATTTGTACTTGTTACTTGTGAATTATTCTAAGTGTGGAATGTTATTATTGTTGTTAAGTGATAAATATTACAAGTGTTAGGCATAATACGAGCTAAGTAGACCAGGTTGGTCGTGCCACTGAGTCGAAAAGGTGCAGTATTGCACACTATTGAGAATGGTGGATAGTTGTGATTTTCCTGAGTTCTCCAGCGGTGTGACAATATCCTCCAAGGGCCTTTCAGGACCTGTCATTGTTTCTAAGATGTCTTCATCAGATGGTAAAACTATACCCAAGAAATCCGTAGAGGGGGAAGAGATGGAGACCCACATGGGCATAGTAAGATGTTTTAATAACTCTATCAGAGGAGGAACTACATTGATGTCTACAGAAGCACTTTGTATACCTTGATAAGAAATTTTGATCATATATAAAGGCATGACCATCCCTGCATGCTCACATCCTTCCACTGAAGTAGGAGAGGTTAAAATCCATGGATCCTCAAAATATGTTGTTCTAAAGTAACAAACTTGGGATGTGGAGGATGAAGAAATAAATATAACGGTGATCTGTAAACTCTAGGCGTATGGCCCATCCATCTCACCAACATGGATCCTTTGCGAAATTTAATTTTTGTTCTCTATATTAGTCTAAGATAGAGTGCTTTATTCTTAGAAAGGCCATTAAGCCTTTGTTTTCTACCTTGAACAAGGACCTTTCTTCTCTCGGATTCCAAGCATTCTCTTGGTTGTGACCTACACAAAACAACTAGTGATAAATGTGATAAAAAAATGTATCCCGCCATCTAATATTCCAATCAACACTGCATTCTAGCTTCTATGCTCAATCCAATCTAGGTATAACTAAGTTTTGTCTTCTAAATTGATTGGCTAGCTCCAATACTTGGGTGTAATGAAGAATGTTGTTGTATTTGTTGTTTGTGTAATTTAATTCATTGCCACTTCTACATCCTGACAATGCAAATACTTCTATAGCCATAGATTTTTCATCCATAACTTATGCAACCATAGCCCATAGCTTTCGCAGCTTTAGTTTACACAAATTTATCTTTTGTAGCAAAAAACTTCTGTAGAAAACTAGTTTCGTAGCAAACTGCTTCCATGGAAAACAAATTTTGTAGCAATACTTCAATTGAGAGAATTCTTACAACTAGTGAGGTAAGTGGGGATGCCTAGTTATAGGGAAATGACCCAACAAAGTAAATACACAAACTAGTTGGTAAAAACAACACTCTGATATAACCAATGAGTCATCCAATGATAAATAACGCTAATCCCAACAACTAAGTCAGCCATTAGTAAATGAAAATTTTCATGGGCAGAATTAATGGCTCAACACTAGGAAGAAACACCCAAAGGATGAATTGAGTCACTTAACAATGGAGAAATACATCTAGGGGAGACTTTAGGTATTCAACAAGAGAGAAAAATGTCCAAGGATGAATTTAGACACTCAACAATGAAAAAAAACACCCAAGGATCTATAAATTCACCCAAGCAGTAAACAATTGGTTCTTAGCATGTTCAAACTATGTGCAACCTATATGGCTTTTGTACGGCCTATGGATGAGAGAGAGAAATGACCAGGTAGAAGTGAGCTCTCCCAGACATAGAGAAAACATCCTAGACAAGTTTAGACACTCAACAATAAAGGAAAACTTCCTAGGGTGAGTTTAGACACTCACCATCAAAGAAAAATGACTTGGGGTGAGTTTAGACACTCAACATCAAAGAAAAATGACCTAGGGGGAAAAGGAAGATGCCTAGCTAAAAAATGACCCAAAAAAATCTCACATCAAATAGTTGGTAGATTGGGATGCCCAACAATGGGAGAATGGCCCAACAAAGGAGAAAACAACCAACCAACTCTTAAAAACACTCAACTCTAAACAATTGATGTGTTGGAACTTCACAACACAAGCAAACAAGAAAAATTCACCTATGTGAGAGAGAAGGCAACTTACAGGAGAGAGAGAAATGAATTTAGCAACTTTTGCAACAACTACAGATTGAGAACTATTAATTTCCCCTCTCCATAATCATTAAATGGTGGGGAAATGAGATTTATTGGGATTTATGGAAGCCGTTATATTATGTAAGATGAAATAACCTCCACTCTACATATATACTAAGTTCTCCTCTCATTAAACTCCTAAGAACTATTAGAATATTCGATGTGTTCGTTTTACCATAGACAATATCACTATTGTCACCCAACCATAGGCACTTAGCCACCCCCGAGCACCATAAAATTTTGTAGATAGAATGATTCTTGAAGTAACATTATAAACAACAGATAACCAAGAGAGAACATCTTTCTCCAAAGATAGCTCACCAAACAAAAAGTCCCAAAGCCACAAAACAAGAACAATACTCAGTTGCAGCAGTTCCAGTTGCACTTACCAATAATACCACCAAGAAATATCACCAAGAACACCACCAAGAGATATCGGAAGGTAAGGCACACGTCTTAGTCTAGATAGTGCTAGAGAGAGAGACCAAGAACCATCCTAGAAGATCCACCTTCCATCCTTGCATCTGTAGCTCCAAACTTGCACTAGACTTGATTGAGAGAGTGAGTGAAGTGAGCGAGTACAAATGAGCTATATCATCTCTTATTTATAATGGTTCTTGTCACTTGTCTGGGCCGACTCGTCCTTTTAGAAACTAATACTTTAATATTAATTCTTATACCGAGTTGACTTGTCTTCTATGGTTTTTACACATCTGTAACATACCCACTACCTAAATCAAAATTTCTCGGTCCTCTGTCAAACTCGAGCTCCTAAACAACCACAGAGATCCAACGTAGACTGGCTCTTCCTCTTTTCTTCCCCATTCTCAGGTGATCGCGGGTCATGATCGCGGTTTAGTTTGAACGTAGTGCCTATTTGTGTTTCACGCTCTGGCGCTGTAGTAAGGTCCAATCATTAAACTCTGCAATCACCAAAGCTCGCCAGGGCTAACGTGCGTCCCATAGGGATGAATTCCCACGGGGTCATCGAATGGTCAATTGGAATAAACCCCAACAGAGGTAGAGAACAGCCAATGAGAAACGCCCGTTGCGCGGTTAGGTGGTATACAGGTGGCAAGGAAAATGCGACACGGTGGACGTCATGACAGGGAGGGGTCCCACTTCACACGCCACACTATTCCGGACCCCCCCCCCCGTTAAAGGTAGAATGGCAAGGGGGGTCTGGAATCCACCTGGAAGCCATTGATCACGATGAGTAAATCTCGACTGTTCGAGAGTTGTGCGTCCAATTCTGGACCCCCCCCCCCCCATTAAAAGCAGAATGGCAAGGGGGCTCCGGAATGGAACCTTAGCCATAGATCTGGGCAGGTGGACTCTGGCCGTCCAGATCTATCCGCTGCTTATCATAAAGCATAACCATGTCCTGGCTTAATTCAACGTCTTGTTTCCACATCTAACGGTCATCACAGACCTTGAGATTCCCCGACAGAATCTCTCCCGCTCATCGGGGTTTACCGTCACGAAAATCCGAACTCTCGATCATAGAGCTCCCAAATCTTCAATAAGCTCTCTTATGGCCATAGCCCCTCTTGGCCACGCCTTCTGGTCCATATGACCGCTCTCATAGGACTGCGGCCTTATCCTTCTTTCGGGGTTTGGACTTCAAATTCCCGCTAGCCCTCCCGACTAAGCTCTTAATCCACGTGACCTCTATTTCACAAGACCACAGCCTTGTCCCTCATTGGGGTTTTGGGGTTTTCAATGCCAAAGTGCATATGTCCACGGAATTCCCGATTCCTCGAATCCTGACTCTCCAGTATGTTGATAGCTGGCCCCTCACGGTGGCACTATCCTCCTTCCCTGATGTGCGGACAATTGGCCCCCACTCATCGAGGTTTCGCGTTTCACGATTCCAAAGTGCACCGATAACTTGTCACCGGGATCTCTGAGATCCCGATGAGACAAACTCCAATGGCATCCTCCTTGTCGAGACTTTCCCCGATGGCCTAGATCTCTGCCACGTGTCCCCATAAGAGGACGGTCCTGATCCAATCCCACGCTTTCGCGACTTCTGGTGCTCTGGAAGTCTTGCCTTCCAAACCCCTGATATGTCGATTGGCTCTCGATCTCTCCATGTGTCCTCACAAACGGGCGGCTCTGATCTCGTCGGGATTTCGAGACTTGTGATGTCCCAACTCCTTCGACCTCAGGAACTTCGATTTCCCGATGTTGAATATCCCGACTCTCTGCAGATTTCTGACACGCGTCCCAAACGGATGGACGGTCCAGATGAACTCTCGTGGTTCATGACTTATAGCGTCCCGATTCCCTCGACCTCAGGATCTCCGATATGTCGATGTCCAATATCCCGACTCTCTCCGGATCTCTGACACCTATCCTAAAGGGATGGATGGTCCAGATGAACTCTCGAGCTTCATCAAACGCCAACCCAAAAGGCACTTACATGTCCGATCCGACGGCTGACGGGGAATCGGACCCAGATCTAACGGTCTAGATCTGTTCTTTCTGTGCACACTCCAGAGACTAAACTCCGAGCATCTTAACCCGATCCAACGGCCGATGGGATTTCTGATGAGATCCAGCGGCTCAGATTGTCCCACCTTGTGCATTCCTCCACTACTTCGTGGATGTGGAAGGGTCCATGGTCCAAATGTTCTCCTGGGTCTTGGGATCTATGATCCTGATTTCCTCGTTATTCCCAAAGATAGAGGGAAAAGGAGCAAGGGATATAACTCTCCTACTACTTCCGTCGATCTGATGGTCGTGAATGACCAGGGGTCTTCTGACAGGATTTCATCCGTCGATTCGTTATTGATCCCTACGGCGCTACTTTGAAATCTTAAGAGGGTCATTCCTCTTCATACAGGGTTATTAAGACTTGCACGTTCAAGTTCTTTTTCTGGGTTCTTGGTGAACCTTTCTAAGAAGGGAATCTCTGTGAAGAGATCTAATCCAGGGCATTCCTAGAAACCAACAAAGGGAAACAAGCTCCCGAGGATGGACTGGAAGTCTGACTTGGTTCAGCTCATGCATAATCAAATCTATTTATCAACATACATCATGCATGGTTTCCTCTATTATAAGCATATATATATTCGTTCTTATCAAACACTGCATCGACATTCTAACACTGAAATCATTCACAATTTCACAGTTCTATGAGCATATATATATAGATATACCAGTCTATGAATTTCAAGATGCAATATATATAAAACACTTATCAGAAATGACACTAGAAGTATGGGC
>ML782490.1:1141287-1164484 GCA_009831015.1 Picea engelmannii | reverse complement strand
GGCTCTGGAATGGAACCTTAGTCGTAGATCTGGGCGGGTGGAATCTAGTCGTCCAGATCTATCCGTTGCTTATCCTAAATCATAACCACGTCCTGGCTTAATTCAACGTCTTGTTTCCACATCTAACGGTCATCAAAGACCTTGAGATTCCTCGACAGAATCTCTCCCATTCATCGGGGTTTACCGTCACAAAAATCTGGACTCTTGATCATAGAGCTCCCAAATCTTCGATAAGCTCTCTTCCGGCCGTAGCCCCTCTTGGCCACGCCTTCTGGTCCATATGACCGCTCTCATAGGACCGCGGCCTTATCCTTCTTTCGGGGTTTGGACTTCAAATTCCCGATGCACTCCAAATTCCCGCTAGCCCTCCCGGCTAAGCTCTTAATCCACGTGACCTCTATTTCACAAGACCGCAGCCTTGTCCCTCATCGGGGTTTCGGGGTTTTCAATGCCAAAGTGCATATGTCCATGGAATTCCCGATTCCTCGAATCTTGACTCTCCGGTATGTTGATAGCTGGCCCCTCACGGTGGCACTATCCTCCTTCCCTGATGTGCGGACAGCTGGCCCCCACTCATCGGGGTTTCACGTTTCGCGATTCCAAAGTGCACCGATAACTTGTCACCGGGATCTCCGATATCTCGATGAGCCAAACTCCGATGGCGGCCTCCTCGTCTGGACTTTCCCCGATGGCCTAGATCTTTGCCACACGTCCCCACAAGCGGACGGTCCTGATCCAATCTTGTGCTTTCGTGACTTCTGGTGCTCCAGAAGTCTTGCCTTCCAAACCCCTGATATGTCGATGGGCTCTCGATCTCGCCACGTGTCCTCACAAACGGGCGGCTCTGATCTCATCGGGATTTTGAGACTTGTGATGTCCCAACTCCTTTGAACTCAGGAACTCCGATTTCCCGATGCCGAATATCCCGACTCTCTATGGATTTCTGACAAGCGTCCCAAACGGATGGATGGTCCAGATGAACTCTCGGAGTTCGCGACTTATAGCGTCCCGATTCCCTCAACCTCAGGATCTTCGATATGTCGATGGCCAATATCCCGACTCTCTTCGGATCTCTGACACCTGTCCTAAAGGGATGGATGGTCCAGATGAACTCTCGGGCTTCGTCAAATGCCAACCCAAAAGGCACTTACCTGTCTGATCCGACGGCTGACGGGGAATCGGACCCAGATCTAACGGTCTAGATTCGTTCTTTCTGCGCACACTCTAGAGACTAAACTCCGAGCATCTTAACCCGATCCAACGGCCGATGGGATTTCTGATGAGATCCAGCGGCCCAGATTGTCCCACCTTGTGCATTCCTACACTACTTCGTGGATGTGGAAGGGTCCATGGTCCAAATGTTCTCCTAGGTCTTGGGATCTACGATCCCAATTTCCTCACTATTCCCAAAGATTGAGGGAAAAGGAGCAAGGGATATAACTCTCCTACTACTTCCGTCGATCTGATGGTCGTGAATGACCAGGGGTCTTCCGACAGGATTTCATCCGTCGATTCGTTACTGATCCCTACACCGCTACTTCAAAATCTAAGAGGGTCATTCCTCTTCGTACAGGGTAATTAAGACTTGCACGTTCAAGTCCTTTTTTTGGGTTCTTGTTGAACCTTTCTAAGAAGGAAATCTCTGTGAAGAGATCTAATCCAGGGCATTCCTGGAAACCGACAAAGGGAAACAAGCTCCCGAGGATGGACTGGAAGTCTGACTTGGTTCAGCTCATGCATAATCAAATCCATTTATCAACATACATCATGCATGGTTTCCTCTATTATAAGCATATATCTATTCGTTCTTATCAAACACTACATCGACATTCTAACACTGAAATCATTCACAATTTCACAGTTCTATGAGCATATATATATAGATATACCAGTCTATGAATTTCAAGATGCAATATATATAAAACACTTATCAGAAATGACACTAGAAGTATGGGCAACTACTGAGAGGGGTGCTCGTTTCCACCCAACCGTAGGCTCAGCGACTCCCAATGGATTTACCACTAGCCACCCCCAAGCTGAGACCACGATGCTCTGAGACTGCGTCTCTCTGTCTGCCAGTGACCATGAGCGAAGGTTGCAATTCTTCCTCTCTGCTATCACTCACTCTGCGTAATGCCAGAGTTCCCCTTGCGTCTCCCTTTCAATCGATTATGTCATATGCCTTATCCTCTCACGAGGTTGTGTGTGGCACGATTACCCTCGCGCCGATCAGGCCTGACGGCTCTACGGATGGGCAGTTCACCATCCCATCCCTCATCAAGTCGCCCGCCTACCAGCCTGCGAGACATTAAATTTGGGGGCCAGCGAGCCGCTTTTGGTTCTCCGGGCCAGTGGAGTCCAAATACGGTATTAATCCTCGGTGGAAGTTAACGCCACCTTTCCAGGTGCCTTCCACCGCCATCATGGTCTCTTTTCAGCACATCCCATCTCAGCAGTTCTGCAATATAAATTCATAATGTTATTTACATTCACCGACCTTCTTCATAAGGTCCATTCACATCATGCATTCACATGTTCATCATGCTTTAGCATGGAAATTCCTATATTAGGATTAATTACAAATTTGGGGGAAACAGGGTGTTACAACATCTGTTTAGGGTTTCTCTTGCTTCTAAAATATTCTATTCTAGCCAAAGGTTATACATGGAGGTTAATACCTCCTACAGCTACCATAATATCAATGCTCCCTCCTATCTATGGAGGTATTAATTGTAATGGTCTTGAGCACAAATAGGCCATTCTGCTGGTAGCACCATCATATCCATATAGGCTATCTCATGATCACGCAGATCAAGTCACATGCATCATCATCACTATCCATCTAGCTAGCAATCACCTCCAACACTACCAGTTGGCACACCATCATAGGAAACACCTTCAACACTACTAGTAATATTCATGGAAATCCAGTAGTTGTACTCAGTTACTACAATGCCATCCAATAGATCACAATAGTGTCGATCCATAGTAGTACACAACTATTGACTAGTGGTACACAACCACTCCTAGTAGCACACAACTACTAACTAGTGACACACAATCACTACCAGTGGAGCACATCCACCACAGTAGCATACAGCTATTGTCCAGAGACATACAATCTCCACAACAATCAAATCATATCATATGATATCATCCTACATCAACAATGCCATCAGTTGCATCACCTCTAAGTTGTACTAGCATGATGTGAATGCATCATATCTAAGTTGTATTGACGTGATCTGGAGTATCATCTACATCATCTCTAAGGTGTACTAGCATGACATATCTACCATGTTGCCAATGCATAATATCAAGTTGTATGCCATATCTAAGTTGTACTCGCATGATGTAGATCAGTTCATCACTGTGTCATCTCTAAGTTGTACTAGTATGACATATTCATTGGTTTCCTGCAACAACCCCCTTCTTTTTCTTTAATCAAAATCTAAGGTCCCTCTAAATTTTACTTGGATTCTTCTTTTGTTTCCCTTTGACTTGATTGGATTGGTATTGGTTTTCTTTGTTTCGAGGTTGGCTTGAGTTTATATTCTTTTCTTTTGTTTGGTTTGAATTTCATGAAATTCAAATGGCATTTTGTTTTTCTTTCTACAGAGTTTTGATGTTGATGGACAAGCTTCATAATTTGGGAGCTTGTTATTACCTCTTCCTTATTGAATTTATCTGCTATGAGAATGGCTTGGTTGAAGGCATGGATTAATAACAATGATTTTACAGGAAGAAAGCATATTGTGACACATCTTTTCTATGACATTTGTTCACATTTGATCAAATTTGAATGAAGGAGAGACGAGCATCGAAATCTTAATTTAAACGAAAACATTAATTTTTATTAATTGTTTACTTTCGTTTAAATTATAACTATGTTTTCATTTTTTGCTCATTAGCAACTTTGACTATTCTGAATAATGGGTTCAATACTTCATCAAATAATATCTTGGTTGGTTTCTCATTTTCACAAAATCATTTGGTAGGTTTAATTAATTAAATTATTTTGTCATTTTGCATCTCATTTCAAAATAAAATAAAAAAATTATCTATCATTTGTTTGATTTTGTGGAAACCCAAAATTAATATTTTTCTCATCTCCATCAACTTGAAGCTTTTAGAATTTTAAGATCATATTTGAAAGGAAAATATAACAAATATCTGTTTACAACTTATAATTAGCTTTTAGTTTAAATTCATTTTAATTGTATTGTTCTAGATTTTGTTTTATTCACAATTTTTATATTTAGGTTATTAAATTGGTTTATTTTTGTTTCGCAGGGTTCTATTATCGGATATTTGGTATGGATCTGATCATGGTTTGATTTTCTTATCTAAATACATTCAAGATAATTGATCCAAAAATAACATGGGATTGTTGCAAATAATTTATGAGCAACAACAGATAATATTTGGAAATGCGTTCAAGAACAGAGAGATGATTTTTCGGGACTGATTGCAGCCAAAGTGTGAGGAATCTCAAGAAATGAATAAAAACCCATCTGCAGAACGGGCCCATTTATCTAACTCGTGAGATTTTTCCTAAACAAAAGCGTGATTTGAGAGATATTGTGGTTTCTTTCCAAGGCAAATTTCACGTGGCAGAAATTGTTAGTGACACCCAGACTATTCATTCATTGCATAATTATATGAGAAAGTTCAGAGCCACTGATGGAGATTGAAGAAATTCAGAGGAGGATTTTTATCCTTTCTTTTGTATATTATTTATTTTGTAAACTTTTTTTCAAAAGGAGTAACAGATGGTTGGAATTTTGGGGAGAATGGACCAATATTTTCGAAGAAGAATATGAAATTTTAGATTGCTTAATGGCTTTTGTCCTGTGAGTAAAAGAGTTTTGTTTTCATTAAAATATCTTTTGATTATGGTTCATATTCTTTGAGTAATTGATTATTCATTGATTTAAATTAGCTTTAGTATGTTTAATCAATACATGGTTAATTGCTATCATTTATGTATTAATTTTGTCAATCTTTAACAGTGTATTATCTCAATTATCTTGGTCTTGGTGATTGTATTATTTTGATACAAATCTTGTACTATATTGAGTTTATTCATGTAATTCGGATTTGTAAAGATATAATTGTTCAATTGATATTTTTATTATTGTCGATTAGTCTATTATATCTTCACTAAGAATCATGATTTGAAAGTTGTTCTTTCTGCATTTTAAATAAGATTTAAAATGTCAATTAAAGTGATTTTCATCCTGACACTATCACAATCTTAGAATTACACAACCTTCTACTATAGATTTCTCTTAACAGACAGGTTGTTGGAGCAGTGTTATACAAGAAGGCACAACCAAAAGTTCTATTTAAATACTGGTCAGTCATAGGTTAATGATTTTCTATTTGTTTTGATTTATATTTTGTGAATGTAAATTAACATTTAAGCTTAAATATTTTGTTTATTTAAGTTAAAACATTATTATTTACATTCATTTATTTTCCTTTTTTTTTTAGTTTCAAGGTTAAAATTAGATTAGTAGTATGTTCTAGATCTATTTAATTTTTCCTAAGATTCGGTTCTCTTATACAACCTTAGTTTACAAGGTTTCTCGTCAATCTTGCACCTGTTTATTTGTATATGTTGTATATAAAAGTTAGAATAGTGAATGTATATAGTAGATCTTTGTTAATTCATAGTTAGTTATTTTATTTTCATAGTTTAGATTAGATCCCTTTATTGGCTAACGGAGTCATTAAACCCATCAGGGGTAGTTATTCCAAACGGCTTGGGTTATTTAGACAACCTTGGACCAGACTATTCCCTTCTAGTTGACGGTGTGTCATAAACACTCGTCAACAAATGGCGCTAGAAGGAGGGCAGAGGTAAATTTAATCATTAAATGTTTTACCCCTCAGCCCGTCATAATTCCAGATTTATAAATTATTCTTCTATGTCATCTTGAAATGCACTAGAACGCAGGCCAGACTGACAAGTTGGCCTTGCGGAGTCTTTATTTCGAATGTATCTAATCTCTCATGGCTCTTGCCCAAACCACTGTGTTGGAACATGCTTTCCATTTCTCATTACATGTTATTCCCAACAAGACAGTTTCTTGCTTGTCCAAACTCACCTTTGATGGCGAGGGGAATGTATCGGCAAAAGACCATCTTAACAATTTTTGGTGTAAGTGCATAAAGCATGATATTTCTGATTTAAAGGTTTTATGCATATTGTTCGCTTTCACTTTCAGGGGTCGGATTAAACATTGGTTTGAGTCTTTTCTATCATATTACATTGTTGATTGGTTTCAATTTGTAGAGGGATTTTTAGACACCTTTGAAATTTATGATTACAATCAATTATGTGAAGAATTCCAATCTCTACTAATCAATGATGATTCATCTTCAGAAGTATTTTCAACAAGCATCCATCATGTTCTCTGTAAATTTCATCTTTATCACATGTCATTTGTACTAAATCTCCTCTCTGATGTTTGCGCCCCTTTCCTCAAGCCATATTCAATCGTGAATGATGAATCAGTTACAAATCCTAAACAAGATGAATTTTGTTTGTAGGATGAGAGGAATCCATCAGAAAATCTTGAACACTCAAGGGAGGTAGAATCTATTGAAAATGTTCTCACTAACAATCAAATTGTTTTTTCCTCTGAACCATTGCATCTTCAATCCTCAACTATCGTGAAGGGAGATTTTTATTATGGGTCTAGATATATGTCCATCTTCTTCTAACTCTTTCTCTAATCAGTACTTAGATTCAAATGTTGAAGAACACTTAGGTGATGAAAATGATGTTAAGAATTCTAGCATTCCAATTAAACAGATTAGAGATGTAGATCTGCAATTGGAAGAAGAAACCTTAAACCTTCATCCACAAATCATACCTTATCCACAGGAAATATTAGATGTTTGTCATGAAAGTTTTGAATTATCTATCATACAGGAGGAAAATTTAGATGATCATATTATGTTGAAGGATTCGTCACCCAAACAGAGTGAAAGTATTAATGCAAGTGAAGAGGAATGTATTGAGAATACCATTGTTAATCATCATAGCTCAAGAGAATATTTTCATGTGCTCATTTCTAATTCATTTTACTCTTTATATTCCGATCTCTTCTTAGATTCTGGTGTGCATGATATTTTACCCACAGTGTCTTAATCTTTGCCATCACAATCTGATATTTTCGATATGCCAAGATTTGGTGAAATTAATTTCAAACATAACATTTATGAAGTCGGATTTGACGCTCTTTCACTTTCATCACTCTCATGGGAAAAATATATGTTGCAAGATGATCTTACATGATTTATTTTTGAAACAGACAATGCACTCATTCTTATGGAGATCAAATATTCTACATTGTGTATTCATTCTTTGATTAGTTCAAATATTAATGATTATGCTTCGTGTTTTGAAATGATCCATCTCATCAAAGGAAGTGTTCAAACCAGTAATCTAATTGATGTCATGAATCCTCTTATGATGCGTTCCCCATTGACATATCTAGTTCGTTGAAGTCATAGTTTGCATTCTAATTTTTATGACAGGATCTTAGAACGGCTTGAGGATTCATATCTAAAAAATCTTCATAATAAAGATAAAGGTGTGCTTGCTTTGTTTCTACCTAAATATCTAGGAGGTAAGCATGAAATTATTTGTTTAGGTCCTCCAAGTGACGAAATTGATGAACACCTAGAGAATTGTCAGGAGGATGGGGCACTTTGGCCTTGGCCGATGGTTATGTCAGGTCCCCATAATATTGACAAGTTTTCCAAACTCACTTACATTCTTCCATGCCATTATGACCCATATCATGACAAGATTACAAAATGGTTGGAGGATTCATACATCCAGAATGTTCAAGGGAATGGTAAGGTCATGCTTTCTTTGTTTCTAAATGATTATTATAAAGGTAAGTATGATGTATTTTTGTCATATTTCGATATACTACCATTCTTGTTACTAATATTCGATTTTGTTTTCATTGCAGGATTGGAGTTACTCCGATGGTTACATTGGAAGCATGATTTCACTTAGTATTTTGATTTGTTTAGTAGTTAGAGTAGGTTTAGGAGTAGGTTTCCTTTAGTTTTCTTTCTCACTGTTTCTTTTTGTAATAATGCATTTATGAACACAAGTGGGTACACCAAGAGAACGATAATATGAATGTTGTCAGGGAAATCCACTTTAATCCTTTTCTCTTTTCTTTTCGTTGAATATTTCTTTTCAAAAACGCATTATTGTCATGGAAATTTTAAAATGGAAAGTAAAGAGATAAGTAAATTTGAACTGTCAATTCACTTGAATTCAACCCTGACCCAAGGTGCCACAAGTAGGACTACACTCATCTTAATAGGATTTTTTATTGTTTTCTTTAATCACTTAATAAACTCACATCTCATGAAACATTATCTTAAGGAAAGAACCTTCATGTACATGAGACTTTATATGATTTAGTTCTTCCTTTGTTTTACAATGGGATGATAGTAGATCTAAAATCTCGAGTTTATCTTTGGTCAAAATCATTTTCCGAAAGTGTGTTTTTGTTGTTTTGATTTGTTTGTTTCGATGTACTTCTAATTTTGATTTCTTTCAATAAAGGTTGATTTGGTTTGTTGAATGCTCTTTCTTTTCTATTTTTGAGTGAGTCTTTTCTTTATTGTTTGTCTATATTTCTGGTTCAATAACTCTGTTGTTTGAAACTTATCACCATATGGAAATATTATTCAAAATATCATACCACCTGCTGGTCTCCAAATAACCTGAAATAGTCCAAATATGGTCTTGAAATAAGATTTAATTCAACTCTATTAGACAATTTTTTCGATTATTACCATTCTTCTTTCCCTTCAACATTCTTGTAAGGAATTGTCTCTGAAGTTGGAGTGATATATGGTTATCATAGCTATTATAAGACTTTTTACGCCATCCTAATCCTTAAGGGACATTTCATTTTTTGCTTCCCCATCTTCTAGATAATCTCTTATTCAGAGAATAAAATCAAATTATGTGATTGGATCACCTGTGAGCTTGAAATAATGAAGCATAAAGTTTCTAATTGAGAGTTGGAAGGTCTCATCATGAGTCGATCCATCATGACCATAGGAAGTTTACAGAAGTGACATTACCATTTCTAGTCACCAAGCCAAGGTAGTGGCCTTCAGTCTTCTCAACTGAAGGACAAGAGGTCTCATCACGAGCCAACTTTTTCACCTCCATGGATTTATGTGGATGACGTTGCTTACTAACTAGACACCAAGCCAGAGCAGTGACTTTCAGTTAGTCACCAAAATGTTATAAAGATAAAACTTAATAATTCTGGGAATGATCCATCGTGTGTGCTTAAACTATTAGATGGGATCAAGGCGATCGGATAGGTTAAAAGGAAACCCCGTCGAGGTTGTTGTGCCTCTTCTGTCACCTTAGTGAGCAAAATATAGGTGCTTACAAGCTCAGTTGGGTCTGCTGAGCAGGACAGCTGCAAGGAAAAGGGTTAGAAAAAGAAATAGAAAACAACAACTAAGAAATGCAATAACAACTAAATTTATGAGCATAGGGACATAGAGACAAAAAGAACAATGAGACCCATGTCACCAATGATAAGGCTGATATTAGTGAAAGAAAACACCGAGAAGCAAGGGGACTATGAGTCCCTTCTTCCTCCAAGGGAGGGCTCTTGAACCCCCACAAGTAAGCTCTTCTTACAACAAATAAAAATGAAAGTGGTGAAAGAATTCTTTGCTAATCCATTCAAGGGGTGAGATGGATTGCCCAATGCAATGATGCAAATATGCTCTTAGCAAGGAGAGAGTCCTCAAGAGAATAATGGCAGCATAACTTTGCTTTGAATTCCTTAAAAAATGAAGTGTATCCATGGCCTTTTTATAGCATTCCTTTGAGCTATTGTTCAACTAGTTTGTAGTGTGTAAAGAGGCTAATTAGGGCATTTCTAGGTCTTTGACCAGCCATCCAGTCGAATCCAGTCCAGATTTGAGTGTCAAATCAGCTTGGGACCTGAACCAGAAGTGGGTGGGAGGCCGACCACTCTCATAAATGTGTCATTTCTCAGGTGCGCAGATTTTTGCGATAACAGTTGTGCATTGTGTGCATGTGCGTGATTTCTGCGTTCCTATTGCGCACATGTGCACGCACGCCCAGTGTCTTCATAGAACCCTTCAATTTTTCACTATTTTGTATAGTTTTTTGACCCTTTATGAATGTTTTTGTGTTAATTC
Organism: Picea engelmannii; assembly: GCA_009831015.1. Taxonomy (NCBI): domain Eukaryota; kingdom Viridiplantae; phylum Streptophyta; class Pinopsida; order Pinales; family Pinaceae; genus Picea; species Picea engelmannii. The sequence continues at coordinate 1,154,245 of ML782490.1, read as the reverse complement.
AGGTCCATGGATAACTTCATAACTATTTGACGATGTTGAATTCTTGTAACCATGTGCGGACGAAATTTCAGTGACAACAGTTGCCCCCTGAAGGATGAGATTAGGAGCATACGTATAGCTGAAATCCATCAATGTTTCTTCTATTGAGAGTGTTGTTGTAAGAGAGAGCAATAGTGGGATCATCCAGAGCGATCCATTGGAGGAAAAAGAACTGGTAGAACCCAACCTTCCATGAGGTGTGTAAAAAATAAAACTGTGTACAAACGAGGTGGGCATGCCCCATGCTCGTGTCATGTAACTGAAAAAAAAGAGGAATGAAGTGTTGGTGTAGACAACTACAGCACCCTCGGGGGCGATCGTGATAAAGGCAGAAGACAATTTTGCAGATGAACATACTCTGAATAGTAGGCAGTGACCGTGGTAATAAGTATCACCGATTCTGTGGGCATTGATAGCCCAGCCAAGTTCAGAGGTCTTTGGCAAGTAAAAGAACTAATTGCAATAGTCGCAAAGTAAGACCCACCGTAACATGAGAAAGTGTTGGCGTCGAATGTTATGGGGGTCAACGACAGCAGGAAGCAATTGTGTTTCGCCCTGTGTCGTCCGAGATCTCTCATTCGGTGGGTAATGAGGATCAAGATACTGTCACCCTTCTGGAAAACTGTGTTGATGTCGACAAAAAGGGGGACGCAACTCCCAGAAGCAAACGGCTTCGTGAAATCTACTAGGTGAGGTTAGGAAGTGGAGGAGGTACATGGATGAAGTCAAGATGTAGGAAGACTCAAGACTGCCCTTGGTTGGAGTATATGTGATATAAAAGTGGTTGCAACCATTCAACGAGGTCAAGAGTCAGGGGGACGACAAGACAGGGGATAAGTTGTGCCAGAGGCGGAACAAGGTGAACAAACTCAGAGGGCAGAGGTAAGTGGCATGTGGGGTACTCTGAAGATATATATGATGTCGGCAAGGGTGGATTATAAGTAGTGCCCCAACCAAGGGTGACATGGGTTGCATTTGGCCAAAAAAGGGAAGAAGGTCGTAAAAGGTGACGACGAAAAGGTAATGTGACAACTGGAAATAAAGGCGTTTGTACAATAAATAATGAATAATTGGGGAGAAGTGTACAAATACAGAAACGGGTGCCCCAGTGTGATATGGTTGGCCCGGGTAGGGCATAATTTGCTCGGAGAACTGATGTAGGGTGGGGGCCCCATGGGTGGGTTTTTGTATGCGGTAGGTGAAATGAAGGGAGATTTGCAGATGGGCAAACGGATTGTGGATGAAATGGAGGGTTCATGCTACTACGGAGGTGCAGCCCAAAAAATAGAACCGTGGAGAGATAATCTAGGAGTCCGTTGGGAAAGCTAGCAAAATGAGGAGAAGGAGTATGTGGTTGATTCGCGACATGATGTAAGACTATCGGGACTCCCATCCCTAAAGGGTTTTTTGAAAAACGGCATGAGTGTCAAAAGCACAAAAGGGTGCTATGAATGGGACAACTCATGTGGGTAAGAGTGCTACCGGGTGACAGTACCGAAGATGCAAATGGAGGTGTGGGTATTACAGAGCCGGAAATGGGGATCCTAGAGGCAAATGTCAGAGGGTGTGACTGGAAATGTAAGTGAGATTTAGAGGGAATGACTACATGCCAGTGCTGAGTATATACCTGAAGGGGTTGTGTCGATGTATGATGACCAAGTACCTGCACACATGAAAACCAAATACCCGACGTGAAAAATATCTGAAGATAATCGAATATATGAGCATGTATTTGATAAGTGTGAATATGTGCATGCGTACCTGATCAGGGTATAAAAAATGGCGTCCTGGGGGCTTAGGATGAAAAGAGGCCCAGGGACTGTCGTAATGTAGATGATGGGATGTTGATCCCGTGGCTGAGGACGGATCGAGAAATCGACGCCTGGAGCTCCCGGAATGGTGAGTGGAAGTTTGGCAAAAAGGCCTATATATAGCGGTAGGGCCCACATTGCCACCTCATTTGTACTTGTTATAGTGATTGGAGGAGAAGCATTCAGAGGAGATTGTGAGATTATGGGAGGACGAGGCATCCGATCGAGGACCCGTGAGCTTTAGGTTAGTGGTCTAATCATCCTGCATAGAATTAGGGTTTCATTTTTTGGGCAGGGGTTGTATGGAGGGTCGTACAGGGGGTGTTTATGGGTGTGGGCCCCACGTGTGTGGGTGATCCGGTAGTAGGCGCACACACGTGCGCGCCTGCCTACCGGATAGGCGCGCATGAGAGCATTGGTCAGGGGGTAGAAGGCACGCACTATGGGCGCGTCTGTTAGTTGAACAGGTGCGCACATGTGCGCGCCTGTAGAGTGAATAGGCGTGCCTGTGTAGTGAACAGGCGCGCACATGTGCGTACCTGTGGGGTGTATAGGCACGCATGTGTGCGCACCTGTGGTTTAAACAACCGCATCATGAAGGCAAGGGTGACGGGTGTAAAACATGCCTTTTTTATGTTGTTGATTGTCCATGTGGCTGACTTAGGATGGTTTTATGTGTTGTAGGTGAGCTTTGTGCACGATGCCTATTGGTTGGCGAGAGCAGGATTGGTCCCAGCTGCGAGACATCGTGGCTATTGAGGAGCCAGGTGTACGTGTGACTTTGGCAGTCTGTGGGTTGCTGAAGTTCTTTGAGTGCCCATTGATATGGGCGCGGGAGTATCTCCTGCAGTTTCTTATTCAGATGTGGAGTCCGGACCTGCACTACTTCATAGTACGGGGAGAGCAGATTCCCTTCAATGCGGTGGAGGATGTGTATTTTTTGACTGGGCTCCCATTTCGGGGAACGCCCCTACCGGCGGAGTCAGTGCTACTGAGGGATACGCCGCTAGCAACGGTTGGTCGGAGATATTGTTTGGGGCCAAACTATATGTCTGGCACAATCATGAGCATTGGGGCGATGGATGCCCTAGCGCATCGTTGTATAGCAGCGATGATTATGAGATTTTATGGTTCACTGGCGATGCAGCGGATCAGTGGTGGCCAGCTGATGGTGATGGAGAGAGTGTTGGTCGGCGAGAACTTCGCCTGGGGGCTTACGCTGCATGCCAGGATGGTAGGGCAGTTGGACCACTGTCGGTCCACGGATACGGGAGAGTTTACCTTCGGGTCCATCCAGGTGGCCTAGTTTCTGGAGAGGGTGTTGATGTTGCACCCTAGGATTCTATTGGGTGTGCCTGGGGTGCGAGAGCCGCGGCTGAGGTGGTGGTTGACTGTGTTGCTTCACCAAGGTGGTGGCGAGGGTGGCCACTTCTTTACTGCAGAGGCGGAGCAGGTATGGCGGTAGATGTTGCAGGTGATATTGCAGTACCCCTATGTTGGGGTTGACTTCCGGGAGGATCCGGACATGGTGCTACCTCCAGGGGAGGTATTTGACCACCGAGGTATGTTGATGATGTTGATATGTATGTTTTTGTGTTTTTGAGATAGCATGACATATGTATATGATATAGATGTTAATATTATCTGTTGCTTGTTTGTATGTGCAGATGTGGCACCTCGCGGGCGCGAGGTGGAGCTGCAGAGAGCTTCGGCTCGTCAGGAGCCAGAGAGACTGCTTCGGGGGGGGAGATGTTGGTGTGAGGACGTCACGGTGTGACCAGCTGATCCGAAGAGGGCAGCGAGGAGACACCGGTTTGATGACCCTGGTGCTAGGCCATCACATGCTCCTCCGGCGGCTGCCGGAGTAGATTTTGAGGATATACGCGGTCGTCTGGAGGCGGTGTTACGGGATGTGCCTGAGGGCATGTGGTCTCGCATCCAGGATGAGGGTATCCTGGAGTAGTGTGTGGGGGTTCTACCGCCATGGCGGGTCGTAGTACGACGAGTAGCAGTGGCTGGTGTTGCAATGATCGGACGACTGTCGCTGGGGCAGGAGGGACCGGTAGGGGGTGGACCACCACCGCCTGAGGGAGGGGCAGGTGGTGGTGGGTCGCCACTTCCTAAGGGAGGGGTAGCAGGTGGTTCTCTAGAGGCACCGTGAGTGGTGCTCTATGTATTGATGTATTTTTTTGTATATAGGCTGGTGAGCCCATTTTGTACCAAGGTGCTTCATTGGCCTGCGAATAGTTGTATTTTTGTATGTAAACATTTGGATGGCACTATGGACCTTTCGATATATACATGAGTATACATTTTGAGATCTATGTGGTGTTTACATGTGTTTTGTTAATGTATTGATGATGTCTAATCTATATATGCGATGACAGGTTGTTGATATGTTTATGTATGTGTAGAGGTAGCTTGATGTGATATATGCCAGTCTAACACAATATTAGCTAGGTTATTTGTAATTTGATTCAATTGTCTTGGAATATGTGTAAATGTAATTGAATCAAAATGTCGAGATAAAATTCTAACCTACAGGTATTTGCGAAAGAGGCAAGGATCGCGGACGTGGTACACATTGTTGAGATGGAGTACGACTAGTTGAGAGTCGAGAAAGACGCTAAGGTGACGAATACGATGATGTTGGGCATCGGCCAGGAGGCCGATGACGGCAGTGTATTCGGCTTGGTTGTTGGTCGTTGAACCCAAACATATGTCGCTCGAATGGAGCATTTCATGTGAGGGGGTGTAGAGAGCCCAAGTGGCTGAAGCGAGATTTTGTGTCCAACGGCCGACGCCGTCGGCGTAACCGATGTGGTAGGCTGGTGGAGGAAGCATCAGTCAATAGCACAAATGATAGTTTAGACGTGAGGGATGGAAAAAAGATTAAAAACACTATAAAAGAAATAACCTAAAGTAGAATGACTACGTTTAAGCATAAAATTTCTTTAAATACAACCCGTTGACAGGTTCTTTGAGAGAGAGGCCTTTGGGGGAGGCCAGGATGTATGCGCCTTTGGTGAGGCAATGTTGGATAATGTATGGGTCATGCCATAGTGACTCGAATTTACCATGGCCAAAGGTATCATGAGCGATATCGTAAGCCAGGACGAGGTCGCCTTCGCGAAATGAGCGAAGGTTGACATGTCGATCAAAGGTAGCCTTGGATCATTTTTTAGCTGCCTCGTTGTTCTGTAATGAAGATTGGCAATCTTCATCCAGAGACTCTAAGTTCAGCAAGCGTTGCTCTATTAGAGAAGTGTCGGGTAATAGCTCAATTGCGGTGCGTAAGGTGGGAATTTCACACTCGATGGGAAGAGTGGCCTCAACCCCATGGACTAGATGAAATGGTGTGAAACCAGTAGTTGTTTTCACAGCCGTACGGTAAGCCCATAGCGCAGAAAATAACATATGATGCCAATTGGTTTTATGTTTATTAACGGTGCGTTGTAACATGGTCTTGAGGACCTTGTTAACTGCTTCGACCTATCCATTAGACTGAGGGTAATATGGTGAGGCAAACTCGTGAGAGAATCCTAACCGAGATTAGAGTTCGACAAAGATCTCATTCTCGAAGTGTTTCTCGTGATCAGAAACGAGTTGGAGTGGTACTCCAAAGCGAGATATGACGTGGTTAAAGAAAAAATGTGTTGCGGTGTCAGCGGTGTTGTTGAAGGTGGGCATAGATTTTGCCCATTTGGTGAAGTAATCGACGGTGACAACAATGTATTTGTGACCATTGCTGGAGGGGGGATTACAAGTCATGAAGTCGATGCCCCATTTACAAAAAGTGTCGGCAGTGATAACGGGATGAAGAAGAGCGCGGGGAGCGCGGGCTTTATTGGCGTAAAGCTAACATTGCTCACATCGTTTCACAGCATGAATGCAATCATGAAACAAGGTAGGCCAAAAGTAACCTACTCGGATAATCTTCTGAGCAGTAGATATGCCCAAAAGATGGCCCCCACATGCACCGATGTGGCAGTCGTTTAAGACTCTATCGGCCTCGTCAATAGTCAGGCATCGACGAAGAATGGTGTCGACTCCCCACCAGTATAGGATGTCTCCGATGAGGAGGTAGTGGGGGGCCTGATGGCGAATACGACGACGATCATCTCGTGAAAGGTGGTTACCGAAATTTTGAGTTTGGAGGTAGACGAGGAAGTCGTCGTACCAAGGATCATCCAAAGTGATGTAAAAGAGGTGTTCATCGGGAAAGTCGGTGTTGACGGGGGTACTGGTGGTGTCAGAGGAGAGGGTCGTGACAAGTTCGGCAAGAACGAGGGCCTTCTTACTCTTGGGTGTTGAGAACTCTAGGTCGTACTCCTGAAGGATAACGATCCATTGAGCAAATTTGTCGTTAACTTGCCTATGACTGAGCAAGTATTGCATAGGGTTGGAATCTGATACGACCTTTGTTGTGCAAAGCAGAATGTAGTTGCGCAGTTTCTGGACTGCGAGGACGACTGCAAGAGCAAGTTTCTCTTCGTGTTTATACTTCAAGGGTGGCTCTAAGAGGTTTTTACTCACGTAATAAATGACATGCTCACGATTGTCATCACCTAGTTGGACGAGAACTCCTGCTACTGACACAGCTGATGCTGATATGTAGAGGATGTAGTCACGATTGTAGTAAGGTGCACTAATTAAAGGTTCGTTGGAGAGCGTCGTTTTAAGATCGTCAAATGAATGTTGGGCATGGTCATCCCAGTGAAATGGGATGTCGTGACATAGTAAGTGAAGGAAACCGTGTGCGTGTATGGCATAGTCTGGGACAAACCGTCGTAGAAATTTAGCTTTGCCTTGTAGGCTCTGAAGTTGACGTAAATTCCGGGGAGGTGGAATTTCGGTGATAGCTTGGACTTTGAGGGGGTCCACGGTAATACCACTTTGGGAAACGATAAAGCCGAGGAGGCGCCCTGCGGTGACACAGAACACGCACTTGAGAGGATTCAAGCGGATGTTGTATTGACGACACCGTTGAAAGATGATTCGTAAATCATCAAGATGTTGGGTGTGTTTCTTGGATCGAGCTGTGAGGTCGTCCAAGTAGGCAAGGATGATATGATCCAGATCATGAAAGATGTATGTCATAGCCCGTTGGAAAGTTGCGCCGGCATTCTTTAAGCCAAAAGGCATGACACGATATGCAAAAGTACCCCAAGGGGTAGTGAATGCAGTTTTATATTGATCGGTGGGGTGAATTTGAATTTGATTATAACTAGAGAATCCGTCCATGAAGGATAGAGCCTCGTGGCCTGCGTAGACGTCGATAATTTGATCGATGAAAGGCATTGGAAAGTTGTCTTTGGGACATGCGTGATTGAGATCGTGAAAGTCTATGCAAACGCGGATAGTGCCCTATTTTTTGTTAATGGGTACAGGGTTGGAAACCCATGAGGTATAGGCGATGGGGTAAATGAACCCGGCAGCGCGTAATTTGTCAATTTCGACTTTGACGACCGCTGCTTTGGATGGGTGTAGCGGTTGTTGTTTTTGACGAACTGGTGTAATGTTGGGCCAGGTGTCGATGTGATGTTCGACGATAGAGGGATCGAGGCCAGGCACTTCCATGTATGACCAGGCAAAAATATCTCGATATTCCTGGAAGAGGGCTTTATAGGCAGGGATTTCCTAAGGAGTGCAAGCAACTCCAATGGTGATTTCCTCGATGATGCCATTTTTTATGGAAATGTCGATTTTAATGGTTGGGGAAATGTTGGCCATGTTGCCTTCTTCAAAAGCATCAAGGGCAAGAATGGGGTTTTTGAACCAGTCGATAGGCCCTGATGGGATAAAATCCTTGGTTTCGACCGCGTAGATGGGGTGTTGGTTAGGAGGCGTGGAGGCTTCTTGTGGAAAGAAGAGTGTGTGGTGGTGCAACGCATCCCAGGGATAGTCCGGGTGGTTTAACTCTTCGAGTATTTCTTCGTCGCAGTGGAAGTGACGGGAATACAAGGGGTCCTGAGGAGTGATATCGGTGACTGTTGGCGTGTGGTTTCCCCCTGGTGAGGAAGAAGTAGGGGGAACAATGCTAGGAAATGGTAAGGGTTCACTCGACATAAACCAGATATTGAAGTATTGAGGGGTACCCATGGTAGTTGGGTGTAAAATGGTCATGGGGATATGAGCGAGAGAGTTGGGGGGATTGGGGGGTGAATCATCAAATAAGTCATCTAAGAACCATGAAGGCATTGGAAGGGCCTCAGGTTTGGGAGAAATGACATGAAGAGCCTCTAGTGATGAGGTAATGTCAACTATCGATGCTGCGGGTCATTGGAGCAGGGTCAATTGGCGTTGCCTGTATTCAAGGATCATAGGACACTGGTATGTAAAATGATCTAATGAGTCGCATAGAGAGCAAGGGCGTCTCATACGTTCATTGACTGAAGTGGTGACATAACGGATGTCAGTGATATTTGTTGAGGAGGATGTAGCAGGATTGGGGTTGCTCTGGAAGCTCTGGCGTACTGCGGCTAATGTATGCTGAAAGTGTGGCAGTGTTGGGCAATGGTGGGTATAATGGCCATATTCTGAACATATAGCGCAAGCGAATTTGGTCGGCAACCCTTTACTACTGGAATGGGGGGTGGTAGTGGTAGTACTGGCTATAGTGGCGAGTGTTGGGGGAGTTTGATTGAGTGGAATCAAATTCCATAATTCTAGTAGAGATGGGAAGTTTTTGGTTTGGTGTCCCTCTTTCTCACATAGTGTACAAGGAGGTTGGATGCGGGGAGGAAGTGGAGCGGTGGGTTCCTTCTTCTTTCTCCTGCCCCCAGCTATGGCAGGGGGGTTAGTGAGTGGGGGTGTAGGGGGTATGGTGGGAGTAAGTATGGGAATCGTCATGGGGATTCCTTCTTTTTTGGGGGGAAGGGATGGTCGAGGGACCATCTCTGGTGGGTGTAAATACCAAACTAGGATTGCTAACACCATATTAGGTAGGGTGAGCGTTGTGACTACCTGGAAAGCTTTGATGCCTGGTGGAGGGTAAAAGAAGGGAATTTGGGTGCTGGCTTGGGGAACTATCTCCCAAATTGGGATATGGCCTTGGGGAGAGGTGGAATCGTGGACGGGTGGGGTCGACGAGTGTGTAGGAGGTTCTTGAGGGGGGAGTTTTGTGACGAGTGGGACGTCAGATATGATAGAAGCCTTTGTAGGAGGAAGGGTATCCTCTGTGTGAGTTTCGTTAGATGATACAACGCATACTTGATTGGAAGGATGAAGGAGTGGTGCTACTCCATGGTAAGTTCCTAACAATGATGGATCTTTGAAAAATCCAGGCCCCATCTCGACGAGTGGGTATGCGTCGTGGCTCGTGTGGATGAGAGGAAGAATGTTATCGATGTTGGCAGATGGATTAGGCTCGTAATGTGAGACTTGGTCAATAGTAACGATCTTCCCATTGTGCGGGAACATCATTGTCTGAAAGACGGAAGATGTCACTGCATTCATAGCGTACATGTAGCTATGACCAAACAAGATATTATAATCGAGTGGGGCATCGATAACTTCGATGTCAATGAGAATAGTCTTGCCCCTGAGTTTGACGGGGACATTTTGGAAGAGCCCTTCAGGAGACGATGGTCGTCCGTCATAAGCTCGTAAGGTGATGGCAGAGGGTATGAGTTCAGGGGAACCAAGTTTCTTCCATATAGTTTTGGACATAATGCATGTAGAGGCACCTTCATCGATGATGCACCGATGAACTATGATGTTCCGTATTTTTTCTGGTATTTGAAAAGCGATCAAGGCGGGAAGGCGAGGTTCTCCACTGTCAAGATCAAAGGTAATGAGTCGGGTATCTGCGGGGTCGACTACCCCCAAGGCGGAAAGTAATGATTTCCACTGAGTGGGACAAGTCTAGAGGACCTCCAAAACTGACATGGCAGCCGGGGATGGTGCTAAGTCATCTACCAAACTATAGTTATGAGCTACCCGAGCCTGTGGGTTGTGGACATTCCTGCGTAATGGGATGCGAGGGATGCGAAGAGGTGGCTCGGCGGTAGGGTGAGGAATAATCAATGGGGGTCCTGTCAGTGTAGGGTTTGTCTCTGGAGGGATGGGAGGAGACTCAGGGAGTGCATGATACTGTCGATGACGTGTTTGCAGAAGGATTTCTTCCTCACTAGTGAGGAGAATTGTACGATCTGTTGGATTGTTTAGGTTGAGGTATTGTCCTACCTGAGGTGGGGGATGATGTGTGTCATGTTGGGTGTTTATCACACCTTGATGTGGAATAGGATTCTGCAGCACGGCAGGAGGGGGTTGTTGCATGTATTGTTGTGGGGCCTGCTGAGGGGCAGGCGGTGTTGGAGGATGGGGAAGACTACCAGAGTCTTTCAACTATTTGAAATCAGCGATTTGGGGGAAATGATGAGTGTAATGGTCAAACTCACCACAAAGGGCACAAGGGAAGTTGGTTTTTAACATTATTGTTATTTCTCCCTGGGCGCCTATTATTATTTCCCCCCTGGGGGTTTTGATTCCCTTAGTTCTAGTTGCCCCCAGTGGATTGGTTCTGTTGGGGTTGATTCTCACCTTGACCTGGGTTGTTGTTGTTCCTGTTTCATCCTTTCTTTTTGGCATTGTTCGATGGATGGGTCGGATTGGCCATATTCAGCTATTCGAAATTTTGGTATTGTTGAACGGTAGAGGGTTGAACAAAATTCACCCCCGCATGAGGATGTGGGGGAGCCATGGGTTGTGGGGGACCAGGAAATTGGAAGTACGGATTCTGTGGTGGTAAAGATCTGTAAGGTACATAGGAAGGCGTAGTGCTTTCGCTAGTACTATAAGCTAAGGTAGAGGGGGTACCAGAGTTCGTTTGAATAGGTGGATGTATGGGGGGTGTCGGCGGTGGTCCACTGATGGGTGGAGGTATAGCAACAGGGTATGGTTGTTGATAAGGGGGTGGGGGGTAATAAGAAGTGTCCTCATATGTCGGCGGGTATTGAGGTGTTCCATACATCGGTGGTGGTTGAGGTTGTGGACCATGGTGAGTGGTGGTACCAATCAATCCGTCTGCTGAGTGAGACATCCCAGGTTTGTCTTGGCCAAATGGCACAGGTTTTGGAAGATCAGGAAGTACAGTGTATAAGTACCCTGACTGTGCATAGACGAGGTCATATTGTTGAGCCTTACTGATGGCTTCCTCTTCAGATTGAGGGAAGGTGGAAGCTACATCCTTACCGAGGAGAGAGACAAGTGATCTAAGAAACCAGTCGAGACATTGTTGCTTGGTTGTTTCTTCTTTTCACAAACTACGTCGCCTATGCCACTCGTGAATGTGGTCAGTGATATGTGTGGCTGAGGTTTGTTTGAAATTAGAAATTAGTTCTAGACCATTGTCATGGCAGATTGGTAATTGGAAGAAGGTCAAGAATGCTTTGGCCAAGGACTCAAAAGTCGCGTGGGACCCTGATTTTTCTTCTACATACCATTTGGTTGATGGGCCAGTGAGTGTGCGTTGAAATAATCGCAGTCTGATGGAATCATCCATAATGCTATTGGAAGAGCACCATAGGTGAAAGGTCATGACATGGTTGGCAGGGTCATCGCCTGCCTTTCCTTCAGACTTTGGTATGTCCGAAGGTAGTTTGGTGGGCATTGCAGGCCATGTGGGAGCATGCAATATAGGATCATGGGTGAGTTTGCTTAGATCTAGTATGTTGAGAGAGGCCAAATATGGCATCTGTAGTGGGGGGGGGGAGGATTAACTCTGGCCATGGTGTGAGTGTGTTGTGAACCTGACCCTTGAGGGGGGCTAGGTAGGTTGGTTCTTCCCCCTTGAGAGGAAGTTGGTCCCCTGCTTCCGTGTAACGGAGAGAGAGTGGACGGATGACCTTGGGAAGTGGACCCAAGTAATGTAGAACCAAGAAAAGTTGATCCTAAAACAATAGCACTCACAGGAGTGTGTGAAGGTGGTGCCGATGAGTGGGCAAGACCAGAGACTCCCCCTAAGATAGGAGGGAGGTTTAGCAAGCATCGTGAACGACGGGGATTCTGTGGGTCCCCTATGATGTCTGACTAGCTGTGTGAATGTGTGCAAATGGTGGTGAGAGTAATAAAGAAACAAGAGCCTTTGTGTTGCAAACGTTGAATTTTACACAATATATATATCCAAATCAAACTGTAATCAGAGGTGCATCATACATAAAATGTTTTGAAAAAGAATCATATATCTGGGTAAGTGGGTTTTGTCCGCGTGGGGAATTGAAAAAGAAAACAAATGCTCATGTCCTAGAAGACATAACGTCCTGCCTCTCAAAATAGCACTGGACCTTCCAATAGTACTCAACAGTGGGGTCTGAAGTCACTGGAAGAGAAACTAGTGAAGGATGAAATAATTGGTTATAATGAGGGCTAAAGGGGGCATATCCCGAAAGAGCTAGCTATTTCCAAATAGCTACACAAAATCCAATCAAGGTGCAATTGCAGCCTACAACTTCCACCTGGGTAGATGTCCTACAATTTGGTCACTAGGTACCTCGGTCAAAGTGCGGCATTTAGATTTTCGGCCTAAGAAATGGGTCACGGGCTGGATCCTGTCCAAGAGGTGGGTGCCTCAAGGGGGGACGCACAGAACAACCGGACCTCGGCCTTCAACCCTTCACGGGTATCTCCCTGCCTTATGGTGTTAGGAACACTTGACTTGGAGGATTTTCAGTTCCCTATTTGACAACTTCTATGGTTTTGACAATGTGAGAACCAGATACGGGGAATTATTTGGATGCCTATCCCCGAAATCCTACCTAGACTAAAATATTTCTTTTGGCACCTCCTGTGGAGGAAAAATTAGTGAGTTTTTTAGAAAGATTTTAAATGTAGTTGTTTTGGGAGGTTGGGGGTGTAAACCAACCTCATTGATTTTAAATGGGAGTGGATAGTTTCGTCAAGAAAAGGGTGGGGTGTTTTCGGAATCCCTTTGGAGGAAACTTCCTTTGACCTCCACATTTCAACAAGAAGCTATGTGAGTGATAAGTGACTTTTTTGTGTGAGTGAAAGTGTGCCAATTTTTAGTGAATTAGATGTCACCTTGTTGCATGTGGACTTCGCTTGGTCCTTACAAGTGTTTGATTACCTAATTAACTAAGTGCCTTTGG
>ML782490.1:1126160-1140508 GCA_009831015.1 Picea engelmannii | reverse complement strand
TGAGACCCATGTCACCAATGATAAGGCTGATATTAGTGAAAGAAAACACCGAGAAGCAAGGGGACTATGAGTCCCTTCTTCCTCCAAGGGAGGGCTCTTGGACCCCCACAAGTAAGCTCTTCTTACAACAAATAAAAATGAAAGTGGTGAAAGAATTCTTTGCTAATCCACTCAAGGGGTGAGATGGATTGCCCAATGCAATGATGCAAATATGCTCTTGGCAAGGAGAGAGTCCTCAAGAGAATAATGGCAGCATAACTTTGCTTTGAATTCCTTAAAAAATGAAGTGTATCCATGGCCTTTTTATAGCATTCCTTTGAGCTATTGTTCAACTAGTTTGTAGTGTGTAAAGAGGCTAATTAGGGCATTTCTAGGTCTTTGATCATCCATCCAGTCGAATCCAGTCCAGACTTGAGTGTCAAATCAGCTTGGGAGATGAACCAAAAGTGGGTGGGAGGCCGACCACTCTCATAAATGCGTCATTTCTCAGGTGCACGGTTTTTTGCGATAACAGTCGTGCATTGTGCGCATGTGCATGATTTCTGCGTTCCTGTTGCGCGCATGTGCGCGCGCGCGCCCAGTGTCTTCATAGTGCCCTTCAATTTTTCACTATTTTGTATAGTTTTTTTACCCTTTATGAATGCTTTTGTGTTAATTCAGGTCCATGGATAACTTCATAACTGTTTGACGATGCTGAATTCTTGTAACCATGTGCAGACGAAATTTCAGTGATAACAGAGGCTACGAATGCCTGCTGGTAGCAGTGGCCCTGCCTGTGTATTGAAGTCCTTTTCTTAAAAATTTCATGACCAATTGGTGAAATAGTAGTTCAGATTTTAATTCTTTACAAGATATTTCCCCTCAATTAATGAATTATGGTAACATCAATCTATATATGTTTGCATAGCTAATATCAATACTATATAGACCAAACAAGAGATTTTCTTAAGGAAATTGAAGATATGACAGCTTGGTACCTCTTACTATAATTCATCATAATGATATGTTATGAATCAATGCAGAGATAACTGCTACGTCCAGTGAGTCCTCACTTTTTGGTTTCCCACAACAACCCCCTTCTTTTTCTTTAATTAAAATCTAGGGTCCCTCTAAATTTTACTTGGATTCTTCTTTTGTTTCTCTTTGATTTGATTGGATTGGTATTGGTTTGCTTTGCTTCAAGGTTGGTTTGAGTTTATATTATTTTCTTTTGTTTGGTTTGAATTTCATGAAATTCAGATGCCATTTTGTTTTTCTTTCTACAGAGTTTGATGTTGATGGACAAGCTTCATAATTTGGGAGTTTGTTATTACCTTTTCCTTATTGAATTTATCTGCTATGAGAATGGCTTGGTTGAAGACATGGATTAATAACAATGATTTTACAGAAAGAAAATTTATTGTGACACATCTTTTCTATGGCATTTGATCACATTTGATCAATTTTGAATGAAGGAGAGACGAGCATAGAAATCTTAATTTAAACAAAAACATTAACTTTTTATCAATTGTTTACTTTCGTTTAAATTATAACTATGTTTTTGTCTTTTGCTCATTAGCAAGTTTGATTATTCTGGATAATGGGTTCAATACTTCATCAAATAATATCTTGGTTGGTTTCTCATTTTCACAAAATCATTTGGTAGGTTTAATTAATTAAACTTTTTTGTCATTTTGCATCTCATTTCAAAATAAAATAAAATAAAAGTATCTATCATTTGTTTGATTTTGTGGAAACCCAAAATTAATATTTTTCTCCTCTCCGTCAACTTGAAGATTCTAGAATTTTAAGATCATATTTGAAAGGAAAATATAACCAATATTTGTTTACAACTTATAGTTAGCTTTTAGTTTAAATTCATTTTAATTTTATTGTTCTAGATTTTGTTTTATTCATAATTTTTATATTTAGGTTATTAAATTGGTTTATTTTTGTTTCACGGGTTTCTATTATCAGATATTTGGTATGGATCTGATCATGGCTTGATTTTATTATCTAAACACATTCAAGATAATTGATCCAAAAATAACATTGGATTGCTTCAAATAATTTATGAGCAACAACAGATAAGATTTGGAAATGTGTTCAAGAACAGAGAGACGATTTTGCAGGACTAATTGCAACCAAAGTGTGAGGAATCTCAAGAAACGACTGAAAACTCATATGCAGAATGGGCCCATTTAGCTTACTCTCGAGATTTTTCCCAAACAAACGCGTGATTTGAGAGATGTTGTGGTTTCTTTCTCAGGCAAATTTCACGTGGAGAAAATTGTTAATAATGCCCAGACTATTCATTCATTGCATAAATATATGAGAAAGTTCAAAGCCACTGATGGAGATTGAAGAAATTTAGAGGAGGATTTTTATCCTTTCTTTTGTATATTATTTATTTTGTAAACTTTTTTTTGAAAGGAGTAACGGATGGTTGGAATTTTGGGGAGAATGGACCAGTATTTTCAAAGAAGAATATGAAATTCTAGATTACTTAATGGCTTTTGTCTTGTGAGTAAAAGGGTTTTGTTTTCATTATAATATATTTTGATTATGGTTCATATTCTTTGAGTAATTGATTATGCATTGATTTAAATTAGCTTTAGTCTGTTTTATCAATACATGGTTAATTGTTATCATTTATGTATTAATTTTGTCAATCTTTAACAGTATATTATCTCAATTATCTTAGTTTTGGTGATTGTATTATTTTGATGCAAATCTTGTATTATATTGAGTTTATTCATGTAATTCGGATTTGTAAAGATATAACTGTTCAATTGAGATTTTTCTTATTGTCGATTAGTCTATTATATCTTCACTAAGAATCTTGATTTGAAAGTTGTTCTTTCTGCATTTTAAATAAGATTTAAATTGTCAGTCAAAGTGATTTTCATCCTGACACTGTCACAATATTAGAATTACACAACCTTCTGCTATAGATTTCTCTTAGCGGACAGGTTGTTGGAGCAGCGTTATACAAGAAGGCACAACCAAAAGTTCTCTTTAAATACTAGTCAGTCATAGGTTAATGATTTTCTATTTGTTTTGATTTATATTTTGTGAATGTAAATTAACATTTAAGCTTAAATACTTTTTTTATTTAAGTTAAAACATTATTATTTACTTTCATTTATTTTCCATTTTTTTTAGTTTCAAGGTTAAAATTAGATTAGTAGTATGTTCTAGATCTGTTTAATTTTTCCTAAGATTTGGTTCTCTTGTACAACCTTAGTTTACAAGGTTTCTCATAAATCTTGCACCTGTTTATTTGTATATGTTGTATATAAAAGTGAGAATAGTGAAAGTATATAGTAGATCTTCGTTAATCCATAGTTAGTTATTTTATTTTCCTAGTTTAGATTAGATCCCTTTATCCACTAACAGAGTTGTTAAACCCGTCAGGGGTAGTTATTCCAAACGGCTTGGGTTATTTAGACAACCTCGGACCAAACTATTCCCTTCTAGTTGACGGTGTGTCATAAACATCTGTCAACAATATCTAACATGATGCCAATGCATCATATCTAATTTGTACTAGCATGATCATATCTAGCATGACACGAGCCGTCTACATCACCTCTAAGTTGTATGGTCATCTCTAAGTTGTACTAGCATGAACATATCTAGCATGATGTCAATACATCATATCTAAGTTGTATTTCCATATCTAAGATATACTATCATGGCCATATCTAGCATGATGTGGCTCGCCAACATCATATTTAAGCTATACTAGCATGAACATAACTAGCATGATGTCAATACATCATATCTAAGATATATGTCCACCTCTAAGTTGTACTAGAATGATGCACCTCAAGCCACTGTATCATCCATAACTCCAACCATATGTAACATATCTAAGTTGTACTAGCATGATCATAACTAGCATGATGCAAGCATCATCTCTAAGTTGTATGAGCATCTCTAAGTTGTATGACCATCTATAAGTTGTATTAGCATGATACAGATCTGTAGCTCACTGAAAATCCATGATGCCACATATCAGAGCTCCCTCCTAGCTGAGGAAGTCATCTCCTCCCTTTCAACCAAGGGAGCAATCTCCACAAGCCCCAGCTTGTCCCTCAAGTATGCAAACTTTATCTTGGATAGAGGCTTAGTCAAAATATATATTTTCTAGTCATCAGTGGAGATATATTGGACAACCACTAATCCCCTTTGGATTTTATCATGGAGAAAATAGTACTTGATCTCAGTGTGCTTCGATATGTCATGGAACACCAGGTTTTTGAGAGCTTTACATCGCTCTAGTTATCACAATATATCACGATTGAATCCAACACATGATCAAACAATCCAGAAACCAGCTTACGAAGCCACATTGCTTCCATATAAGCATCATAAGCTGCAGTATACTATGCTTATGCAGTGTTGAGTGCAACAGACTTATGTTTCCTGCTAACCATGATATCATAGCATATCCCAAACTGAAACACATACCAGAAGTGCTCTTTCTGTCATCTCCACTTCTTGCCCAATCTGAATCAATAAATCCATGTAGTTGTACTTCACTTCTTCATCAGAGTCTCTCAACTTCTTCAGATCTGTTACCATGGGACTTGCCATGGATTTGCAATCCATCATCCCAAACTTTTGAATGATCTTTACAACATACTTCCCTTGTCCTGGGAAGACTTCACCACGCTTATGCCATACTTTTAGTCCCAAGTAGTAGTCCATGAGACCAAGATTCTTCATATCAAATTCAGAGGCCAACTCCTTCTTACACTGAATAACGAGAGGCTTTGCACCTTAACACTTTGAGCTTGCTCTATGTATACTTCTTCCTTAATTACTTCATTGAGAAAAAGTGGTCTTTACATCCATATTATGTAAAATCCAACCCATGGACGCTACAAGAGATATGGAGATACATCTGGAAACTAGATAAAATGTTTGATCGCAGTCTTCTCCCTCCTGTTGGGAGAACCCTCTAGCCATGAATCTCACCTTGTATTTATCGATACTGCCATCTGTTGCATGCTTTATCTTTTAAACCCATTTACAAAATTTCCTTCGGGTCTAGGCATAATTTCCCATACATCATTTTTCATGATGGATAGCTTCCTTCCATTATTTCTTCTTGACTAATAGCCAAAGATCCTCAAGTGTTCAACACTTGGCTTCTTTCCAGAGAAATCTTCTTCTGGAGTCATATTCTTCAATATATGATGAGGACTTCTATTCTGAACATATATGGTTATCATAGTTGCTTCTCCCCATAGAAACATGGATAGATTCTGGTCATTCATCATTGTCTTGATAGATTCTTCAATGGATCGGTTCTTTCTTTCTGCTACACCATTCTACTGAGGATTGTAGGGAGTAGTGAGCTCCCTCCTAATCCTGACCTCTTTGTAGAATGTCTTGAAATCATCTAAGGTGTACTCTCCCACTTAGTAAGGAGGTTGACATTGGTCCACACACATCTGAGTGAACGATGTCCAAAACTTATTTTGCTTTACACGCTTCCTTTAGAATTGGTATTTAGTGAGATCACCTACCTCACCACTTCATGGAGTCATATGCTCCATGTTTTGCAACTGTCACTCTAGCTCCTTCTCAGAGCTATCACCTGTGACCTACCCGGAACAAGAACAACAAGAGAAAAAATATTTCCAATAGCATTTTCATAAGAACATATCTATGGTAACAAGGATCATAGAACTACCAAGGTGACCTGCCCGAGAACAAGAAATATCTCCTAGAGGATATGTTAGTTCATTTTGTAAACAAGTGCAATAAGCATCTATATCAATAGTACTTACATGCAACCAAGTATACCTAATAGTAATAGAACCTTTCAAAGATTTTTGTCACAACTATAGTGTTTATTTGTACTATAGCAACTATCAACTTTGATATGTGCAAATTGAAACTCAACAATTTGATCAATCAAACTTGGAACTTGGACCCTCAACTGCGTATTCCTTTGAATGTATTGAATCCAAGATCATTTTCTTGGACAAGTTATCTTTGTACATTCTCTACAAACACACTCATGCTTTACTAGATGATATAACTTTAAAAGCATATACAAGTGCAAACCTTTGAAATGTGTAGCATCATTCAACTTGTCTTTTGATCTGAAACTAGACGCCATATTAACAAGAAGAGGTTAGAAATTGAATAAAAAAGGTCCAATGATTAGAACAATCTAGAAACTCTAAAATTTCAACTTTGACCACAAAAATCAACTTTGAACAAAAGTCAACCTTTGACTTTGACCAGTCAATCTTTGACTTTGACTCAAAAACTCAAAATTGATGTTTTTGTTGGCTAAGAGTACCAAGAGGTGTGGTAGGCTAAGGTGCACTAGAATATCCAGAACTTAGGTCCAACACTTCATTTAAGGTGCCCAAAGAGTTGGATTAGGGTTGATGTAGCTGCACAATTAGAAACCCTAGTTGCAGCTGCAATTGGTGCCACAATGAGCTTAACAAAGAACTTCCACACTACCTTCCAGTGTTTAGATTGTCATGAAGGTGGTGTAGGCCCATAACCTATTAGAATATTTGATTTGTTCATTTTACCATAGACAATATCGTTATTGTCACCCAACCATAGGCACATAGCCATCCCTGAGCACAATAACCTTTTCTAGATATAATGATTCTGGAAGCAGCACTATAACCAATAGATAAACAAGAGAGTGTATCTTTCTCCAAAGATAACTCACCAAACAAAAATTTCCAAAGCTACAGAACAAGAACAATACTCAGTTGCAGCAGTTGCAGTTGCACTTACCAAGAATACCACCAAGAAATATCACCAAGAACACCACCAAGATATACTAGAAGGTAGGGCGCACATCTTAGGATAGATAGCGCTAGAGAGAGAGACCAAGAACCATCACAGAAGATCCACCTTCCATCTTTGCAGTTGCAGCTCCAAAATTGCACCAGACTTGACTAAGAGAGTGAGTGAAGTGAGTGAGTACAAATGAGCTAGATCATCTCTTATTTATAGTGGTTATTGTCACTTGTTTGGGCTGACTTTGTCCTTTTAGAAGTTAATACTTTAATATTAATTTTTTTATTGAGTCGACTTGTCTTCTAGGGTTTTTACACATATGTTTAAGGTTTCCCTTGCTTCTGGAATATTCTATTCCAACCAAATGTTATACATGGGGGTTAATACCTCCCAAAGCTACCATAATGTCAACAAGAACAACCATTAAAACACTAGAAGTAGATTCATAGAATGTAAATGCATGTTAACATAACCACATACACAATTCATAGACCAAAATCAATGCATATGGAGACATTATTTACCCTGGAACCCAAATGGAAAACCAACTTTGAATGGGTTCAATATTTCATTCAGTTATCTATGGTTTTGTTCCTCCTTCTCTCCTTGGCCAAAAGACCCTTTGAGAGTGAAATTTATGAGAGAAATAGGGAGATTTGGGGTAATGGGAATTCCAACAGGATAACCTTTCATTTCCCATTCCTCACCCTTTTCTCTCCTCTATTATTTTTTTATCATTTCATTAAATTCTAAATTTTTTTCTCACGTTTTAATTTTTGTCTTATTTGACTTTACATTTACTTGTATTTAACATAGTTTATATAACCTTCATAAGTCATCGAATTATCTTGTGAATACTGAGTCTTATCCATTCATTCGGTTTGGATCCATATTGGATCACACCTCCCCATTAAGAGGCCCTTTGGTCTCCAAAATCTCAAGGAAACCAATATGGATCAGTATACTTTTGTCTGCTTCTTTGGAACATGGCTCTAGTGTTGGCTCTTGGATACAACTCTAACTTTGGATCTGGCTCTAGATCGTTGCTTTGGTCCTTGGCTATGGCTCTAACTCTGGTTTTGGCTCACTTATTCCTGCAATGTAGAAATATTCTCGCTGACTCTTAGTTTTGAGAAATCTCCAGATCCAAACTCTCGACTCAACATACATTCCCATGTCCCTCTCTACCTTGGAGACAGTCCATCTTGACAATCATGAAGCCAAGTCAAATATTGGTCTTCTTTTTCAATGCAACCCCAATGTGTTTCCATCACATAACAACTTCTGAAGAGGAAGTGGTTGCCTTCTTACACTAGGATCTCTTGCTTCCCAGCAAGGGAACAACACTTTGGTGCCTACACATGCTTGCAAGCACACTATAGATTTATCATGAACTCTTCTAATGTCATTGATCTCCATGCACCAATTTGTGACACAAATTCAAGATGGGGTTCTTTGGATATAATACCATAGATAAGAACTGGATTGTGGTTTTCCTTGGCATCAACCTATTGTCCATATTGTTGATGTCACTAACCGCCTTTGTTGTTATAGTTCCTTGAACAACTTCTTCTCTTTGTATTGGAGATGCAAGAAAATCGTCATCTATTTCCATATTCACCCTCCACACCCTTCTCTTGGTTGTTCAGTTTCTGGGATGAAGCTTTGGATAGATCACCAACATTTCTCTTCCCAATGTCCACTCAAATTGAAGTGGTGACAAATGTTCTTGTTGCTACTACAAGGATTTCCTAACATACTCCTCCTCTCCATGTTCCTCTAAGTTCAGTGTTGGATTAGAGAATTCTTATTGGAATTCCTCCTTTGAAAGCAATTTGTCTTGTGGCATGTAGCTTGCTTCTCCCAACAAGTTTCCACTTGATGGCATTTCTTCCCACAAAAGGAGCATGCCTACGCATACCAATAGTTAGCAACGTTAGGGACTCTCTTCTTACAACAATGACAAACAAGGAATGTCTTTTTTGAGGAATACCTCTTGGTCTTCTTCTTCTTCTTACCTTGGTTGATATGCTTGTTGATTCTTCTTAGTGATGGTATAGGCTGATTCTTCAATTTGTTCTCACATTTCCCTTCTTCAATTTTCTAAAAGAAGGATGAGGCGGTGGTGGGCTTCCACCTTCACTTACTATTGCTACCTTTCTCATGATAAGCATACCAACTCCGACATGTCTTTAGCATTTACAAAAATGGTCTTCATGATCATGGGATTTTACATTCTGTCATTGAATCCTAGGACTTCATGCTTAGTCCTCTATGCTTCTACAATAGGGATTAGGATTCCTTGAATTCTCTTGGCTAGCCCTTGTCCATCATATCTTTTAGCCAATGCCTAAGGTATGATTTTCAAAGTCGTCAATATGTTTTATATAATTGTCTATGGGAGGTGAGCTTAGTAGGGTGGTCTCGGTCAGGGTGTTTCCATATGCAGTGGCAATGGAAGGTTGTTGTAATACCCCGGTCTCAACCCTTTGAACTTGATCTTGTTTATATTGTAATTATGTTTTTCATTACTACATTTTGTTTCATGCAATGAGGTAGACTTACCATGGTGATTTTAAAGACATCTAAACATGATCATTGTGAATATAATGAAAGGTTCCATGGCTAACTGGAGGAAGGAAACACTGATAGGGATATGAGTCCACCAGAGGGGAAAGGTAAGGGGATCTAAGGGGGGAATTGACCTATGTATCATGGTTACTACTATATCCTATCTACAATATCATTCATGTGATTGTCATATTAACATTCTATCCTAATATTTATGATATTACAATTATGAGCCTAGTGAAATGAATGATTACTTTAAGTAATTATTTCCTATCATTAAATACTTACCTCCTATATTGAAGAAACTAATTCCTATATTCATGCCACCAAGGAGAGTTCAACTAGGACTCATGATCCCTATCATTAAGGAAGTGGAAGAGTTGGATTATGACTCTTCCTTTCCCTCTCCTCCATTCATGCAAATAAAAGAGAATTTGAATTAGGAAGAGAAGGTGGAGAAAAAATGGGACTCCTTGAGAAGAGAATAGAGTTCTTAATGAAAAAAGAGAAACCCAACTATCATAGGATCCATGGAGAGATGAAAGAGGCACAATCATGTGGAATTAGACATCGAGATTGAGGGAAGTACTTTTTTCTTTTGTTGGATTTTTGGGTTGGTTTGGAAGTTTGTGGTAAAGAGAAGAGTGATTTGGGAGCTTTGACAACTTTTCTTCGCCTCGGTGGTCTCATAGCCCAACACAAGGGTAGCATTCACACAAGATTTTCCTATGGTTGGGAAGAAAAGGGTTCACCCACGTTTAGTTGCCTTGGCACTCATTTTATGAAAGATAAGTGTAATATTTGTATTTATTTTTATTAAGATTTCAATCATGATTAAATGTGCATGCATGTTATCATTATTTATTTTGAGTTCATGCCATGGAAATTATGTAGATGTCATTGTGTGAATGGTTTTTGTTATAAGGTATTTTATTGCAAAAATTTATATAATAATGTATTGATAAACCTCATGCATGCAAATTGTTTGTAGAAATGCATTGAAAACTAGTTTTGTATTTTTAGTGAAACGGTTTCATATGAAGTCTAATAAAGACCAAATTTGGAGTGGAGATAGCTAGTACATATCCCCACATGATCACCAAAAATTGGCCTATGATTTGCATGTATGACCCTTAAAAATGAAAAATGGTTGTAGATGAAATTCTACTATAACTTGACCATACAATGTCCATTCGTGTTCATATTTTAACAAAACGTAGTTGGCATCAATACCTACACGCTCACCAAAAATCAACTTCAGATTTGTCGGTATGACTTCTAAAAACACAAAATTGTTGTAGAAGAAATTCTACTATAATTTGGCTATATGGTGTCCATTGATGTTCAAATTTTAACAAGTAGCTAACACAAATATCTATATGTTCACCAAAAATAAACTTCAGATTTGTCCATGTGATTCCTAAAAACACAAAATGGTTGTAGATGAAATTCTATTATAACTTGGCCATACGGTGTTCGTTTGCATTCAAATTTTAAGTGCAAGTAGATGATATCAATATCAGCATGCTCACCAAATTTTAGAATTATATTCATTTGTTTCATTCCCCAAAATGTGAAAATACAATTAGGTCAAGAAGGGCTACTCAAATCCCCAATACCCCAGACAATTTGTATTTGTTGCATATGAAAAGCCTTGGCATTTGATGTGAATGTTTTTAAGGGATTAAATGAGATGGTTATTGATTGGTTTGAACCATGTTTACTCTTACATTGGCCTCTTGAAAGAAGGAGGAGGCTAGACCCCCCATACCCTTGAAATTATATGAAATTTATGCATAGATTAAAGTGTAAATGTTGTGAATGGTTTTGAAGATTATTGTGAGACATTCACCTCTATTGTATGATGGATTGTAGCATGTTTTAGCCTCAATACTATGATTTATTTTTCTATAAGGTTTTATGCTATTTTGTATAACCGTGTATTAGTGAATAATGAGGGAAGAGGTTCGTAGATTAAATAATCATTAGACAAGAAGCCTATAGATTTAAAAAAAAAATCATTTCCTTATGTTTTAAATGACCCTAATAGTCATGGAATCACGGTTCTAGTCAAGGGAGAAGGTGTTATATGCATGAGCTTAAGGACCTTAACCTTAAACCCTAGGGATGTCCTCTTTTGGAGAGAACAAGACCTCCATCTAAGAGATTCTAGGGAATTGATGAGTTGAAGTGATTGAGGAACTTCTGAAATAGAGCTAGTTTGTGAATCATATGCTTATGCTTATCGTAATTTGGTTATGTTGTCTATGCTTAAGTGTCACCATCTTAGTTCTAATTAAATTGAGATCTTCAACTTGATTTTATTAACTAGAGAAGTTACAATCTAGACCTTGCATTTAAAGATGGAAAGCTTGACCTTATGTTGACTGTTGTAATGCCAAACTCTATCATAGTAATTAAGAAGAAGATTTTCTATGTTGTAAATAATCTTAATGTGTTGTATTTTGATTTGCATATTGTTGCCATCAATGAAATGTTAAACCAATAGAGCCTACTTTTGATATTGAGAATCAAGGTATGTTATAGTTTACCCGCTTCTTGGTGCTCTTGGACAACTACTTGAACCTTGCCAAGGCCTTCTCCTTCTCTACCAACTCTTGTTGTAGTTGTGCCATTAACTACATAAGTCGATCCTCTTTCCAATCATCCAACTGAATGAACTTTTCTCCCAAGTGTGCAAGTTGAACTCCGTGCTCATCCCAAACAATCATGACTGTTGTGAGGGAGTCTTGTCATTCTTCAAACTTCTTTTTGAGTAATGGAAAAAACTTGGTAGAGGTCTCAAGGTGCTTCTCCATATCTTCCATTCTCTGATTGAACATATGGACCTTCTCTTTCAAGTGCTCATTCTCTTCCTAAAGTTGAGCATTGATGGCCCTTGAGTCTTCCAACTTTTCTTTACTTGTTTTTCCCATGTTTTGGTTTGCACTATTCTATTCAAAGTCTTGGCAGTTGTCATTGTCAAGCATGCAACTACTTTGACACCATCTGATCCATAAACAATAGGCTTAGGGCTCATTCGTCTCACCAACATAGATCCTTTATGGAATTTACATTTGTTCTCTATCTAAGTCTAAGACAGAGTGCTCTATTCTCATAAAGGCCACTAAGCCTTTGTTTTTTTCCTTTTACAAGGATCTCTCTTCTCTTGGCTTCTAAGCCTTCTCTTGGTTTTAACCTACACACAACCAATGGACAATGTGATAACAAAATGTATCCCACTATCTAATATTCCAATCAACATTGTCTTCTAGCTTCTATGCTCAATCCAATATGGGTGCAACTAAGTTCTATATTCTAAATTGATTGGCTAGCTCCAAGGGATGGGTGTAATGAAGAATGTTGTTGTATTTTTTGTTGTATTTGTTGTTTGTGTAATTCTAATTCACTGCCTCTTCTATAGCCTCACAATGCAACAACTTCCATAGCCATAACTTTTGTAGCTTCTATAGAAAACAACTTTTGTAGCAAACTGCTTCCATAACAAACGACTTTTGTAGCAATACTTTGATGGAGAGAGTTCTTATAGCCAGTGAGGTAAGTGGGGATACCTAGTTATAGGGAAATGACTCAACAAAGTAAAAACACATACTAGTTGGTAAAAACAACTCTTTGAGACATCCAATGAGTTATACAATGATAAATAATGCTCAGCCTGAAAACTAAGTCAACCAATAGTAAATGAAAGTTTTGTGGGTAGATTTAATGGCTCAGCACTAGGTAGAAACATCCAAAGGATGAATTGATTCACTTAGAAGTGGAGAAATACATCTAGAGGTGAATTTAGGCACTCAACAAGAGAGAAAAACATCCAAGGATGAATTTAGATGCTCAACAATGAGAAAAAACGCCCGGGCATCTATAAATTCATCGAAGTAGTAAACAATGTGTCGAAGCAGTAGGTAAAATGCCCAACAATTGGTTCTTGGCATGTACAAATTATGTGTAGCCGTATAGATTTCATACGACTTGTGGGTGGGAGAGAAATTCCTAGGTAGAAGTAATCTCACCCGGGACTAGTTTAGACACTTGACATCAAAGGAAAACATCCTAGGGAGAGTTTAGACACTCGGGATCAGAGAAAAATGACTTGGGGGCAAAGGGAAGAGGCCCAGCTAAAAAAATGACCCAACAAAGTCTCACATCAACCAACTAGTCTACTAAGACACCCAACAATGAGAGGATGGCCCAACAAAGGGGAAAATGTCAATCCAACTCTTAAAAATGCCAACACTAAATAGATGATGCATATGAACTTCAGAATACAAGCAAACAAGAAACATTCGCCTCTGTGAGAGAGAAGGTGACTTACAGGAGAGAGAAAAATGAATTTAGCAACTTTTGCAACAACCATCGATTGAGAACCTATGATTTTCCCTCTCCAAAATCATTCAATGGTGGGGAAACAAGAGCTTTGGGATTTATGGAAGCCATTACATTCTACAAGATGAAATAACCTCCACACTACATATATAATGATTTCTCATCTCATTAAACACCTTATAGGATCAATTAAAACACTAGCAATAGTTTCATATACTATAAGAGCATTTTAACATAACCACATACACAACTCATAGATCAAAATCAATGCATATGGAAACATTATTTACCCTAGAATCCAAATGGAAAAACCAACTTTGAATGGGCTCAATATTTCATTCAGTTATCTCTGGTTACAATGTTGTTCCTCCTTCTCTCCTTGGCCAAAATAATCCTTGAGAGTGAAATTGATGAGATAAATAACGAGATTCGGGTTAATGGGAAGGCCAACATGCTGACCTTTCATTTCCCATTCCTATATTTTTTCTCTCCTCTATTATTTTTTTCTCATTTGATTAATTCTCAAAAAAATTCTCACATTTTAATTTTGGTCTTATTTGAATTTACATTTACTTGTCTTTAACATAGTTTAGATAACCTTCATAAGTTGTCTAATTGTCTTGCAAGTACTGAGTCTTACCCATTCATTTGGTTTTGATCCATTT
>ML782490.1:1087944-1126060 GCA_009831015.1 Picea engelmannii | reverse complement strand
ATTGGTGTGTTAAATGGTCTTCCTTGCACAACTTGCAAGGAAACCTAACTTTATTTTTATCCTTGTTTACCCCACCAACATTGTTATTGGTTTTGTTTGCATTATTATTACCCCCACCTCCTTTCTTATTACCCTTGTTCTTCTTCTTTCCTCAGGTTTTCTAGTTACCCTTCGGATTCATTGATTGTACAATGTGCATATCAGAAGCTTGAAGAGGGGGAGAGGTTGAAGCATGAGCTTGACTAACTACAGACATATGTATATATACATGTGATTTATTTGGTTTGCTACCAGACTCACAACGACATTATCTATGGAACCCACAACACCATCTACATGTGGTCCAAGCTTTGGTCTCAAAGGGTGTGTGTTGGGTCTCAGTGCATTTGGAAATATTTCATATAGAACTCTAGACTAAGAATAGATCAAATCTAATTACTGGACTTTGAAGATTGCTTGTTCTTTAGTCATTACTCCCAAAAGAGAGACGTCTTTGGATATGGAAGGTAACAAATATTTCAAGAACCATTTTAAAAGGAACTTAGGAGGGATTTGAGCTTTTATCATTTGCTTCCTTCTCTACCACTCTTAGATGTGGGTAGATATGTGAGTAGCATTATCCTGCATAAAAGTAGACAAGAAGTTAGTCTCGACATCATACCAAATAGGAAGTTGGAAATGGTCCAAGAAAATCGTAGCTAAGTCATGAAAATTGCTAAATGACGCTCCTTTTAGCTCTATATACCATTTCACGACCACCTCGGTGAGGGTGCATTGAAATACTCTCAATCTAACAAAGTTTTCCATCGGTAAGTTTGATGAACACCATAAGTGGAATGTTGTCATGAGATCTCATAGATCCTCACCAACCGTCCCTTCAAACTTTAGAATGTCTGACGATAGTTTGGTGGGGAATGGAGACCAATATTGATTGTGACACACTGTATAGTTAGTGAGTTTGGAAATATCTTGCAAGTTTAAAGTTGCTAGAAATGGAAGTCGTGGTTATGGCATAGAGTTCCAACTTTTGGGGTTGTAACCCCCTGACTAGTTGGTACTTGGGAAAGAATATTCTGGAATATTGCTAGCGCCAAGTTGCCAAGTAGTGTGTGTAGGCTGACCAAGGTTTTGATTGTAACTTTGAGCTCCCTAGACATAAGGAGGAAAACCTCCACCCATTGGCTTTCCAAATTGTTGAAAAGGGTTCTCCCTAGCCGAAGAAAAATTTCTCTACAAAGAGTTCCAATAAATCTGGAAGGGATTGCTCCCCGTCGACATTCTAGAAGAGGGGAAATAACTACTCCCTTAATTGCCAAAAAATGGAAAAAGGGTCAAAACTCATCGACATGACAGAATATTGGAAAGTTCCACCCATCTAATTACCCAATCCTAAGAAAGAATTGGTCCCCATTAAAGTTCCAGAAGATGGAAAAGTTCCACTTCCTAAGGAGGGGTTTGATGGAGGGATGTGCCCCCCACAAAAAACCATGCAAGGGATTTTAAGAACTTCTTGTAGTCAAACTAGGATTTGGGAAGACTAGGGTAGAACTAACAACAACATGTGGCATGCCAATAGTCGACATCCCAAGCAATAAAACACATGAAACATATGATGTGGAAGATGGAGAACTCATGCCTTATATGGGCTCAATTTGAGAAGGGATCAAGCCTTTGACTTATGCCCTTGTTGTAGCATGGGTAGTGCTAGTTGATTGGGTAGTTAGAAGAGGAGGGGAGACTCCTCCCCTAGAGATAGACAATGTGGGGGTATGGATGCCCCCTGACCTTGAAACATTTGAAGTGTTTTCCATACTAGACCATTGAAGAGAAGGATTGACAATGTGACTTGGACTACGAGAAGTTGGAATCTGCTCGAGGATAGCACTATCAGGTCCAGTGAGGGGAGGATTAAAATGTCTTACAGATCCCTCATCTTGGAGATATTCTACACTAGAAGCACCTACTGCAAGATGGTTCACATCTGCAAAATCTGGTTCTATTGGTTCAGATGAACCAAACTTGTCTGGTCAACGCCTTTGAGAAGGCATCTCCACCCTTTCTGGTGAAAGACCACGGGTCCTTCTTGAATGACAAAGTGTTCAGTTAGCCACTTTGAATCAACAATTCAAAAGCAACAATAAAGAGACCATTGAAGGCCAACTAGACAAATATAGCACACCGCTAAAAAGTCCTGAAAGAAATCAACACACACAAACTACTTTTCCAAAGCCCAACATAGGTGGATTAGGTCATGGGTCTGAAGTAGAGAAAAGATGAAAAGGACCTTTCAGAGACTAATATGGATTTATTGAGTCCCAATACTGATCAATGAAGGAGTGAGAAACAATTATGGTAACTTGCATACAATGTTCACTTAAGGTGCAAGCGTCCTCGAGAAGATGAACACCCTCCAAAGGAGTTAGGGCGATGATTAGTTGTTTATTTGAGGTACTGTGAGTATTTCCCCTCGCAGTCACCTATGTGGAACCTAGGAAAGGAAACTAAAGCTACCAACTCACAATCATCAACTAGGGGGAACAATCATGGGTCAATATCACGTATAAATCAATTGATAAGAACATTATCATTGCATTAAACACACTTATTCTTCAATGTAAAATTATAATCATGAACAACTAACACAAACTATAAACCTTTAGATGCAATCTTTTTCTTTTCAAATATGTAAGCACAACTACATTTTTCTTTTCAAAAAACTCACTACTTCACACAACTCAAAAACCTAAATTCCCATGCAACGCAACAACCTCTAAATGAAAAAGATGGAGGAAGACAAATGCTTCTAGCAAGATATTTTTCTCTTTAAATCATGAATACACAACAACAAACTAAAAGAGGCAGACCTATCTAACAACAAACTAGCCTTTTCTTTCTTGCTACTAAAGCAATAAATCAAGCAAAAAGATACTAAAACAAGGAAACTTTTTATTTTTAAGCTTGAAAAACAAGAATGCAAGAATGAGAAGAGATGAACTCATATAAAGAAACTATGGTTCCAGTTATGACTGCGAACAACAACCAAGAAACCTAGAAAACTAAGGATAAGACTACTCTTTCAATTATGCAATTTAGAAATCTACTAAACAAACTTAAAAAGGAAGAAAAATATTATTATTTTTAGTTATACCACAAAAAAAGACTTCAACTATTTTCAGAGGCCAATAAACAACTTTGAAACAAACCAAGGAATCAAAAAAGAAACCCAGGAAGCGAGATCAAGGTTAATAGGAGGTTGGAAGGTGGAGAAAACCACTTCCCATAATTCATATGCTAATGTTACCTTAACCAGTAGTGTATGTATGCCATTGTTTCCTCACAAACAAGCATATATATGCAAGTTTAGAGAAGGAAAGGAACATATGTAACTTAGATTTACCAAAACGATTTGGAAAATGACTGAACTAGGACCCAAAACCTACTCCTATAGGTTTGAAAAGTGCTTAGAGAACTGAAACAAAATAAGTAGAAGAACTAAAAGCCTACAAAGAACAAAACAACCCTAAAGGTGAAAAACTCACTGAGATGTTCCCCAATGGAATCACCAAGTCTGTTACGATATTTTTACCCCTATGACTAGGGTTAAGGTTACAACAAAATGAGAAAACTAAGAGAACCAATCCAAACTGAAAGTAAAAAAGACATACAATCTAGTAACGACTCAACGGTTATAAACCACTTACCCAGAAAAATGAAATTTGGAGTAGATCTTGTTGAAAGGTCCTCGCTCCAATCTTTCGTTTCGGTATATCCTTTGCTGACCTACACACAAAGAAGAACAAATCTACAATAAAAGTAGTTACAATAACTGTAATCTAACTACCCTAACTAACTTGGATCAGTAAGCTAGTTTCCTACCAAATGCATGTACATAACCATAATGAAATACATTAATAACATGTAATTTAGAGAGGGAAAGAAGAGAGTTCTCTTATTTTTATAATGAACAACAAAATAATAGAACAAAATCACCTGATCCTTGTTGTGTCTTCGCCTAGAATCACCATCTCAATTCCTCCTCCTGAGCCATTGAAGGCGACTTAACCTCCACAATCCTAATTCAAAGAAAGTGAGAGAATTAGAAGGAGTCTCTTTCTTCCAACATGATAGTATGAGAAAGGGGTGTTGGAAACAGGGGTTTCTTTAAAAGGGAATGGCCTTAAAAGAACAGGAAATGACTACTTTTAGACTCGAACATAAATTCAATAACATATAAGTGATCCCTCTCTCCCTCACCTTATGGCTCTATTTATACCAATAATAGTTGGTTGGAGTAGTTATGCACGGGGAATAAGAGGTTAATAACCTAGAAAACCCGTAATCTCTGACTAAAAAGGTGCATTTTGCACACATTTATATCTTTTTAGTGCATTATTGAGGCATACACATGTTGTCAAAGGGAAACTAGCATATGTAAACCGGTATACACATGTTGCTTGATCAAAGGTAGCGTATGGATTTCCAAAAGGTGTTTTTTGAAGAGTTTTGGGAGGAATTTTCATCTACGACTGCAAGTGGATTTGGGGTCAAGGCCAATGAATGCATCTTAAGCATATGGGGTGGAAAAAGATGTTATAATGCTAAGTCGAAGGAAACCCAATCTTTATAGTGTAACTCCTCCTTGAAAAATGTTTCTTGAAACCTATGCTCTAAGAACATGAAAGAATGACATCCTAGTCATTATCAACCATTCCATTTAATATATTCTCATGAATAAGTAGATTTGTGTGAAATTATAGAGCAAGTCAAAAAATAGTAGCATATATGCCCTCATAAACATGCAATGTTTTAAAATTTATATTAGTGACTTTGAAAATTATGTTTCTAATTAAATGTATCTTAAAGAAAAATTACATCATAATGATTACCACTTACTCATACCAATCTTAGTATATTAGACCCTAAAAAAAAGTTTATTATTTTGTTTTATCATGTGTTTATGTGATCAAATAATTTGGACATAAAATTTCGATGTTGTTTTTCATTTGTATGGGTTAATAAGTTATGAAGATCATTTGTATTACAAATGTTTTGGAAATTGGACCAAATTCTTGTGTGGGTTGGGTATCCTACAGAAAGTGCTTTTCATCCTCTATTTTATTAGTCCCACATTTCTTAGATTCTTTCATGCCAAGGCATTTTAGGTCTTATCCAACATCTTGTTTTAGTATGAAGCTCATGTGAGTTTGTTCTTATCTTTGTAATATTTGTTTTATACTTTAAGCTAGCAACAATAAAAAGATGGTTTTGATCTTCTAATTTGGGTTTTGTTGTTGTTGTAGTAACTCGTCTTTTTCTTATTCTCAATTTCATTATCATTCAAAAATTTCTCATTAAATTAGTTGATAATACTTTAATAGTATTATATTTCCAAGGGTGACCTCCGCCACTATCCCCCAATGGCTAAGCTAAGAAACCACATCTCTAGTCCAAACCATTTTCAACCTTGAGTGACTCTTATTGGTGTTTTAAGTAGTGGTATAAAGCCTCTAATTCTTCATGTTAATTAACTTGTGCTCGTACATTAAGTATCTATTCACAACCTTCCTCTCAGTGGGAGGAAGACCAACTCTAAAATAATGATTGAATAGGGTGTATTTCCTTAAAGGCAATTTATTTAAAAATGATTCTAGCTTTGCTTGATTTTTGTCTAGGTTTTTCTAGAAATGTTATAGCCCCAAACCTCACAACCATATAGAATCACCAGGGTGACATGTGTACAAAATATATCTTCTTTTATTCACAAAACCAAAACCCCGCAACTTTATATTTATTTTGGATGTATTGATTTTATTTTTCCTACATCCATTGCTTCTTCAACACTATAGTTCCAACTTGGCTTGTGATGAAAATCAATTCCAAGATACTTATAAAAAGGGATTTCTTCCAAGTTGTTATCATAAACAATTATGGGGTAGGTGACATGCTTGGATTTAATGACCATTACCTTTGTTTTATTAGTGTTTACTAACATCCCATAGTTAGTACATAATTCTTTTAGAATTTTATGTTACTTATCAAGGTCATAGGCACTCCTTGCTAAAAGGACAACATCATATGGGTATAAAATGAGTATGATTAATATACTTGACAAATTCATGCCTACACAACTTGATTTTCTTGGGAAATTTTATAATTTGTCAATATAAATAACAAAAATAGTTGGAGACAGAGGACAACTTTGGTTAACTCTTATATTACAATTAATGGCTTATGTCCATCCCTCATTATTTCCAAAATTGGCAATGACCATTTCATATAGCCTTATTACTGCAACCCTCAACCCAAAAGGTACCTCAATATCCACTAGTCTCTTCTAGAGGTTCCTTATAAGAACTATGCCAAAAGATTTTCTAAAGTTGACAAAACAACAAAGAAGATTAACCTTGTTGTTTCGACATTCTTTAGATACAATCCTAAGAGTAATTGATTAACCTTGTTGTTTCGACATTCTTTACATATAATCCTAAGATTAATTCAATGGTCTAAAGTCGAGGGACAACTTTGAAAACCAGTTTTCCCCTTAACTTTCTTACCACAACTTTCCAAGCATGTCAAGCTAATATGCTCCAATACTAATGCATACAACTTAGTCAAAAGAGAATTAATCATAATAGTTCTATAATTTGAAGGGTTGTTATTGCAACCACTTTTGAAAATAGGAACAATAAGGTTTTCCATCCACAACTTAAGAAAGCCTCGCATGACTGCTAAATTAAAAAAAATCGTGAATGTGAGGAGTATGAACAAAGCCACTAATTTTTAGAAATTCAGCTTGATAACCTTCAATGTCTTTAGCTTTCCCTTTGACAATGTGCTTAACCTATAACTCAATGTCTTTTATAGTGAAAATGTCATGTGTTGCTAAAAAGGATTGGTTGTTAGGTAAAGCATTAGGAGATTTATAAATCTTTTTAAGGTAGAAGCTTCATTTTCTAAAGGAAATATTACCATTCTCTTCAACCTTATGAGTTAAGATGTTTCTCCAAAAAAATTAGGCTCAAATTTTGAAATATCATATTTTATTTTTAAATAAAATATTTCTTGATTTTATTAAAAAACAAAGAATAGTACATGCATTACATATACAAATGTTATAGCATTAGTCTCCACAAGCATATTGTTTTTTTTAACTGTAATTGAAATTTTATATTATATAAGGGGTTATGCCTGGGCAAGTAGCAAAGTCAAAAGGTTTTTGCAAAAATTGGGCTCATGACATGTAGATTCACTTGCTACTGACAGGTTATAGAACATATGTAACTTCCTAAAATATTTCCAAACATTATGACGACTAATTTCTTTTACATACTATCCTAACAAAAAGATAACTTTAAACAACATCAACTATGAAATGACTCATTATCTAGTCTCTATTGAACTTCATCATGCATTGGTGGATTTCCTTCCACTTCCATCGCACTATGTCACGATGATTTTGATCTTCCTCTATAATCCTATGGCGAGAGATTGTTGAAGCTTGGTTGATGGAGGTCGACTGAGTGTGTTGGGGCAGAACCAATGACCTCAAATACCGACACTCTACTTTCATGTTGGCCACTGCATATTCCAAATTCTCAAGCTTTACCATTACATGCCAGAGAATATCATTGTTGGGTGCAATTTGTTCTTCATGGCGACACAAAATAAACTTGAAATAATTCCAGTTAAGTTCCATATCTATATTAAACCGACCCCCAAATTAACAAAACCACAAGATACTACTAGTTCCACCACAATATTGTGTAAGATTCAACAATATTGTTTGATACTTTACCCAGTCCCCAAGCAAAGTGAACAGTAGGATTTCCTATGGAATCGTAAATAATCCCCCCCTGCACCTACCACCCCTGTCCATAAGCATATTGTTATAGCTAAAAGATTTAATCAATTTATCAAAATGGATACTACATAAAGCTAAAAAATAAATGTTTGCTATTAAGACAACACAAGCTAATACCCCCCACCATTCTCGAGGTGAGAGTGTGCATATGTGTATACATATAAAATCAACGCATAGAATCATATAAAAAAATGTGAGGGTAACATGCATATCAAAATAAAAGAATTTGTCATGAAAGATCAACTTCTTCCTTCTATTATGAGCTCATAATCATCATAGATTTGAGGTTCCATCCACCATTCCATTGCTACAACTCCACCATCTAAATTGAGAAAAAAAAAAAACTCAACTGCACTATCATTAAAAACAAATTATACTACAACATACAACATTTACATATGTTTGAATCTTCAACCAACCTTTTGCATATGTTTGAATCTTCAACCAACCTTCATATATATAATTATTGCTCTTTCATATGTTGTGTTGGCGCAAGTTTGATCAAACCAGGGTCCTTCTCGGGTTACCAACAAAAGGTACAATGTAATCTAGAGCGTTGGCATTTTCATCTCCTCTGAAGAGAAGAAGTCTCACCTGAAATGCTGCTCAGACAGATAGATAGGGAAGGGTAGGGAAAAGACTTAAGAGGATCCATAGGGCCTTCAAGACTCATTCTTGATCTTGCGTAAGAGACATTATCAAATCTGAACCATACATGTGCAAGAACCGAACCTACTTACGTTGCGAACAAGCATTTAAACGTAAAGCCATCGTATAGAACTTACATACCATAAGGAAATGTTGTAATGCATAAGAAAACACACAGAGATACATCATATTTGAAAATTTAGGTCCTTCTTCATATTATATTTGGAATCTTTCTATGATTAAAGACTCATAATTACACCATAGTGCAGTGTACAGACTCTTGACTCTGAACTCATGTCGTAGATCTCCAACTCTCGAACTGATAGATCAAATTCATTACAGACTCATGACTTAACTGACCAACAACAACAATGGAAACCACAACAACTAATCAACCCTTCTCCTTTTACAATCATGTTTGTCACTATCTCTAAGTTGGGTTGTGTCTTCCTTCTTGGTTTGCACGCTTTTTTGTTCTGTTGTAGTTGTTTGTTGCTTAGCTGGCGTTGCGCTGACTTTCGCAACTGCTTTCTGTTACTCTTTTTGTTGTAGGTGAATCCCCCTGTGGACAAGTGGATTCCCTCTTGGTCTCTAGACTCCTAAGGCCAAGACAGAAAAGTGCTTAACATGGACACTAACTTCCTTTTAGATCTAATCAAGCTAATAAATGAAAGAGAAGGAGAAAGATATGTACCTTATTAACAACATTTTTCCCTGCAAAGTCCAGGCTGAGATTTGATCCTGATCTCCCTGATAGGTCCTGTAAAACAAACAAATGTACAAAAGACTTCCTACTCTACTAAGATTAGCTCAAACATAGATCCATCTACTGCAGACAAACTCATATGGAACAAGCAAAAGTTTGAAAGAAATAGGCCAAGCATTGATTATTAATGAGAACAAGTAAAAGTACTTACAATCCTTTGGATGAAGGTGCAGTAGCTTCTTCCAGTTCTCCTTGTCCAACCCCTTTGCTCAAATAATCTCCATTGATTGATTTGATGACATCTCACTCATGAGATCATAAGTTTGATGTAATTCTCAATCTCCATTGTTTTCCATGACAATACCTTCTTATGAGATCATAAGTTAGGATAATTCTCAATCTTCCTTGTACCTTTCACCATGAGAAGGCCTCCTTATATAACCTTGGAGAGGTCCAACCACTTGAGAGATCTTTGGGATGAGTTGAGGATTCATCTCCTTCAGTTGAGGATCTCCCCTAAGATCATGCCTTGACCATCTATTCGAATCCAACTACCTTCAGGAATTGAGGGATTCTTCCCTTATTTGCCTCAACAAACCTAGAATTTGCTAAAAAAAAGGGTAGCGCTCCCCCAAAAGGGTGCACAGGGTGCTCAAGCACTCCCCCAAAGAGGCTCAGGGAGCGCCAGCACTCCTTGACAATGGGTAGGGGAGCGCTCCTCTCCAAAATTCATTTTTTAGTGGTTCTTTCAATGTCAAAAGGTTTGTACTCCCTGTCAAGTGACTTCTCTTCTTCCAAACTAGTCTTTGGGGTGTCTTAAGTGTCTTTGTGATGTCGTTAGAGGCACAACATGGGAAAGATGGCAGTATGATGCTTATGACACTTGAAACACTTGTGGTCAAGATGCGACACTTGCGAACAAGATGCGACACTTACAACACTTGTAATGACGACACTTGTGACACTATCGAAGTGAGTAATTTTGAGATGTAACAGATTGCCCCCCAAAGTACGAAGTTAGAAGATGATGATGACTGAAGTACTTTGTAGACTTTTTCGAGCAAGAGTATGGATGCAGAGAAACTGGAAAAAGATGCACACAACCATCAAACAAATATTATGACATGTTTCAAAACCCAAGGCAAGCATACCTATGCTTGAGTGATAAATACTTTTTAGGTATGGCCTCCATAAAATACACTGCGGATCCATAATTATATTGACAAAATGGTATAGCCACTGCAGATACAACATGGATCTATACTTCTATGACCTGAACTGATCGTAGCCATGAAGAATACATAGTGGATATACGATATTACAAGACATAGCCACGACCAATACAAAGTGGATCTATGTAACAGTATATGTGTCATAGTCCAAAAGAACTCCTTCGCAACCTGGGCAAAGTACATATAAGAGTGATGACTCAACCCGGGGTCTTCTTACCGATCCTGATGTAGTACGAATCTA
The DNA here is from genome assembly GCA_009831015.1 of Picea engelmannii. NCBI lineage: Eukaryota > Viridiplantae > Streptophyta > Pinopsida > Pinales > Pinaceae > Picea > Picea engelmannii. The sequence goes on along the minus strand of ML782490.1, from coordinate 1,115,372 downwards.
ACCATGTGAATAGATGTCATGATGTTGAACATGGCAGAAACCACTTGATTACTGGTCAATGATGTAAACCGTTAACAAGCGTGAGGGAGATCACCATTGATGTCAATGATTCCCAAGGTACTCTAGTACATTCTGACGAATGTGAATAGATGAGTTGAAGTCAAACATGCATGGAATCATCCGATCAGAGGTCAATGATGTAAACCCATTGTCGGACACAAGGAGGCCTGCCATTAAGGCATGCAAGTCCCAAGGTACTAATTAGTTTCTAAGTCTGAGTCCATGGATAATGTGTTAAAGTCGACAGGAATAGACTCGTCGAAGGAGGGCCTTGATGTATCCCCCATCAATGACAAAAAACTGGCACAGAGATATAATTGGTAGATCAAATGAACATGGACTGACACGGGTATTGAAACAAGATATTTTTTATGGATGACTCTCGATGCAGATACTTCCCTTGAACACTGAGGCACAACAGCAGAAACTTGACATGGACCAAAACATGATAATGCAGTGGATACGGTGACTTTCGTTGGGTGACCCAAAGGAGTAAAATAAACTCAGAGGATTGGCTCAATGCAGAGGTTTAGTGGATTAAAATGCGTGCAAAGACAAAGTGTCATGTTCAACGACGACTGTAAGGGTTACTGGTAATGTTCTCAAAAAACTGCTTGGCTTGCTTCTTTCAATTTTTTCCCCCATCCAGATAGACGAGTACCTCTTTTTAATTTAACGAACTTGAGGAGGGTAACACATGCTCGATATGACTCACCTTCGGTAAGTCCCTCTTACTTTTTTTAATGAACTGGAAGAAGTAAGGGTTCGGTCCCGTATGGGCCCTTCAATGTATGATCATTTAACGAGTCCAAAGAAGGTAAACTCGGTGGTTTTTCATATTTAGAGAGTCTGAAAACAACTTAAAGATGACTCCAATGTTGTCCTTTTTCGTAATGTTAGTCTTGCAAGACCGAAAAAGAGATAAATTATCACTCAAAAGACACCCTTTCAAACCTTTTAACGAGTGGGAAAGGAAGCAAGATCACTTGGAAATCTTTTCATGTTTAGAGAGTCTGAAAAGAGCTCAAAGAAGACTCCAAGGGGTTCCTTTTTCATATATCCATGCAGATTCGAAAAAGAGATAAAAGATTACCCGGTTGCATTCTCATGTATTTACAAGCACGAGAAAGAACAAAGACTAAGCTTGGTATGCCCCCAGCTTGAAAGTTGGGGGATTAACTCCAGAATGATCATCAAAGGCTGGAGACATGCCCTCCAAACTTCAATTCATTCACCAACTTTGAGGTTGCCACCAATTTCTCTACTAGATGGAGAAAAAAGATAAGGGTGGATGAAATGAAGGTTCAAAAGAGGTGATTGTTTCATTTTTTAATGAGCTTAACACAGGAAAATAACTATGCTTAGGGCTCCAGGTTCAATCCCCAGATTGTTGTTTCATTTTTTAACGAGCTTTCTATAGAGAGGAAAACTATGCTCAAAGCTTATGTTTCATTTTTTAACGAGCTTTCTACAGAGAGGAAAACTATGCTCGTGACCTCTGTTTCATTTTTTAACGAGCTTGCCACATAAAAGAGAAACTATGCTCGGAGACTCTTCTTGATCATGGCTTCCAAGAGAATAACACTCTGGAAGGACACCACGTCAAGGGACAAAACTTGGTCATGGCTGCCAAGAGATCTTCACTGGATGGAAGAAAATCACTCTGAAAGGAACACATGTCGAGGGTCGCGATAAGGGTAAGGAGATTAGGCTCCAATAGCCCTACCGAAGAGATCACCATGTCAACTACCAGATCCAAATCGTCGAAAGTTGAAGTCATGGGAGACAACGCCACATAATTAACATGTGGCGAGGGCGATGCCATCTGCATTTAAGAACCATTTAGGGAGGTAATCTAGTCAAGATCGATCAATGAAATTTGATCAATAGTCACAATTCTTCCATTGTGAGGGAAATATATCACACGAAAAAGAGTGGACACAATAGCATTCATGGCATAGACATAATCTCGCCCAAGGAGTAAAGTGAAATCCAAGGGGTCTCAAACTACCATGACATCAATAAAGACATTTTTCCCTCCCAAAGTTACAGGAAACTGAGGAAGGGTCCCTAAAGGTTGACCGGTTCTTCTGTTAAAAGCTAACAGATTCTACATAACCGGCACAAGTTGAAGACAACCCAAAGCATGCCAAGCAACAGAGGACAAAATATTAATGGATGCACCTTCATCTACCAGCGTTTGAGGAACATCCCGACCACAAACCTGTACTGTAATATGGAAAGGGATGTGAGAGGGAAAACGAGGTCCAGTTAGCTCACCCCAATCAAAAAAGATGGCCTCATTTCTTGGAGGGGGTTTCGCAGGAGAATGAGGAATGCCCCCCAGCACGGTAGATTATGTATCAACGCGAAAAACGTGGGCAGTATCGGGTGTACTCTCTAGAGGGAGAGTAGGATCGACCGTTGATGGGATCGGATTGACCACGCAGGCACTCTTCAAAGGAAGAGTGGGATTGACCAATGATGGGATCGGATCAACCACACAGGCACTCTTCAGAGGAAGGGTGGGACTGACCGAGGAAGGGACTGGATCAACCACTTTGGCACTCGTCAAAGGAGGAGTGGGATCAATCGATGACAGAACCGGATTGACCACTTAGGTTTCATTCTCCAAGGGGATAATGGGGTCGACGGGTGGAAACATATCGACCACTTTGGTGTCACTCTCTAACGGGAGAATGGGGTCAACCGAGGATGAAAACGGATCAACTACTTGGGTTATACTCTTTTGATGAAGAGTAGGTCTGATCGATGACGGAACCAGATCAGCTACTTGGGTTTGTGGTTCAATCGAGGAGGAAACTAGATTGACCACTTGATCAACCGGACTAACCGAGGATGGAACCGGATTGACCAGTCCATCAACTAACGATGGGTTGGGGGAAAGATTATGATAACCTTTTGGAAGTTGAAGTTTTTCCAAAAGAGAAGAAGCCTCGTCCATGCGAGGACAAAGGTGAGAATAATGATCACCTTTGCATAGCATACAAGGGAATTTGACAGTTGTCTTCTTCTTACCAACCTGAACATCACTAGTTGATGGGGCATCACCAGCATGTCTAGCAGAGGCCGATGACGCAGAGGACCAAATTTCTAAGACCTTGGGAATACCAGGGCAATCCCTTAGAAATTGGTCACCCTTACAAAGACTGCAAGGGAATTTTGGTTTCAGATTCCTTATTTTAATCTTGTTGACCTCATCAACACTCCCAGTACTATTAACAGTAGCTAGCTTCTTGAATCCAACATCTGATGTTGTTGGAGCCTTGGTCCTTTTTGGGCTCTTCTTCTTATTCTCTTTATGTTTCTTCTTCTTCTGATCAACCTCACTACTTGCTTTAGATCTTTCACTAGGCGAAGAAGGAGAAAGGGAAGGAGACTTAATGGGTGAAGAAGGTGAAAATTCGACACGAGGTTGATGTCTGGGTGGTGTACTGACATCTAAATATTAGGTGCAGTTGAAACATTGGGAGGATTCGAGATCACCGTAGTGGGGAACAACCAAACCGGTAATCCAATGGTGAGTCCTGGAAGACTCAGTGTGGCAATGTACGGAGGACCAAAGTTTCCAAAAGAAGGAAAGGTATAAGGTTCCCCAAGAGAAGGGGTTCCTCCATTGGTACTCTTAGGATTTTATGCCATTAACATCGACTCGACCTAAGGTCCACTAAGTAACACAACCAACACATGCTATGAATCTGAGGAGAAAACAATCAAACAAAACCTTCCCACAGTGAAACCACTAGTTGGTGATGAAATCCAACGTCGCGAGATCAAAATAGGAAGAGATAGGGGTAGAGTGGGTGGATCAGTTACGTTGGCAACCTGCTTAATGGACTTACGCCTTGGTGCAAGCTTCCACGCAGTAATTGTGGATTTACTCTCCAAGGATCCTGAGTGAGTTTGACCAACGTTTGTTCCAGGTACAGTGAGACTTCCCTTCACCGTCACCTTGTGTGAGACCCTAAAGATTATGGCTACTAAGGTCACCAACTCGCAGTCATCCCCTAGGCGGGTACAGTCGACAGTCTGATCCGAACGTATGGGCAGGATAACAAGTCTGAAATCAACTCGAGAGGCTCCCACACATAATCGTGGGTATACCCTCAAGTGACCCCCAATATACGATCCGACCACTACAAACAGTTGAACCACAGAGGGATAATCTTTGTAACTCTCTCGAATGCGACCTCGTGCGTAACCCTTGTGTGAGAGGGGGGATCCCAGAAAGCCTATACGACAATTGGATTTTCTTTCCCTATCGCAAGATGCTAAGTTTGTATGATAGCTTTGGAAAGTTATCCTTTCAACCTATTCCAAAACCCTACACCTTAAACTAATGTAGGTTTGCTAACAAAGATGTAAAAATTCTGATAAATTTTAGTTAAGCATTGATTTTAGTGGTTGTTGTTTACTCAGAGGTGTATGAGAGTGAAGATTGATGATATTATGACTCAGTTCCCAAAACATGCATAAGAAATGATAAGCAATCTTTTCTTTCAATGAATGTATAATTAAGGGAAGGAGAAGGAGTTTCCTTTCACTGTCAAACACCAAGATGAAATGACCTCATGCAATAGTCCTCAATAAGGAATCCAATGCAATGCTAAAATGTTTGTATGTGACTGATAACCAGTAGATGTAAAGCTTCTTATGCTAATCGGACTTCACGAGTTGTGAGATTTAAGCAATCTGGAAGAAAACTTCACATAAACCAAAAGGCACCCTTGTTGTGATCAAACAAGAAACAGAAAGCCAAAAACTCAAAAGGAAGGAGAAAGAGCTTGGACAAGATGACTCAAAGATCAAAAAGAAAAGTACAAAAGACCTTTGAAACTCCTTACAAAGTTTTCACTCATTCAGATAAACAAGAAGAAAACGACAAATTGACTCCAAATCGTGAAGGACAAAGAGTTATTGCAAAGTAAGGAAAAATGTCAAAAAATCCAAACAAAAGAGGATGACTCCTTAGGAAACAGGGTGTTGAAGGCCAATACCAAGATGGACTGAGAGTATGAGACCCTAAGCAAATGCAAAAGGCAAAATCTGAACCCATAAATTGAAAAACTAGAGGGTTTTTCATTGAAAAATGGGATAGCGCTCTGGTGTAAGGGGTATCAAAGCACTCCAACACTCTGTGTCAGACCACCAGGGAGTGTTGGCGCTCTGCTAACAAGGGCAGGGGAGCGCTCTGCTATAAAAGCTCAGAAAAGTTCCCAGAAACTCAAAAATTCAAGAAAATTCAGTCAATCAAGGTGATCATGATGACATAAAGAGGCAATCAAACCAATCTAAGAATAAAAAAGACAATATGGAGAAGATCAAATCAGTGGGCAAAGGGCCAAAACAAGATCTGGGAATGGAAACAAAAATTAGAGCTCCTCCCCACTGGAGTCACCAATTTTTGTTGTAGGTGAATCCCCCTGTGGACAAGTGGATTCCCTCTTGGTCTCTAGACTCCTAAGGCCAAGACAGAAAAGTGCTTAGCATGGACATTGACTTCCTTTTAGATCTAATCAAGCTAATAAATGAAAGAGAAGGAGAAAGATATGTACCTTATTAACAACGTTTGTCCCTGCAAAGTCCAGGCTGAGCTTTGATCCCGAGCTCCCTAATAGGTCCTGTAAAACAAACAAAGGTACAAAAGACTTCCTACTCTACTGAGATTAGATCAAACATAGATCCATCTACTGCAGACAAACTCGTATGGAACAAGCATAAGTTTGAAAGAAACAGGCCAAGCAATGATTATTAATGAGAACAAGTAAAAGTACTTACAATCCTTTGGATGAAGGTGCAACAGCTTCTTCCAGTTCTCCTTCTCCAACCCCTTTTCTCAAATAATATCCACTGATTTCTTTGATGACATCTCACTCATGAGATCATAAGTTTGATGTAATTCTCAATCTCCATTGTTTTCCATGTCAATACCTTCTTATGAGATCATAAGTTAGGTATAATTCTCAATCTTCCTTGTACCTTTCACCATGAGAAGGCCTCCTTATATAACCTTGGAGAGGTCTAACCACTTGAGAGATATTTGGAATGAGTTGCGGATTCTTCTCCTTCAGTTGAGTATCTCCCCTAAGATAATGCCTTGACCATCTATTCGAATCCAACTACCTTCAGGAATTGAGGGATTCTTCCCTTATTTGCCTCAACAAACCCAGAATTTGCTAAAAAAAAGGGTAGCTCTCCCCCAAAAGGGTGCATAGGGCACTCAAGCACTCCCCCAAAGAGGCTCAGGGAGTGCCAACACTCCCTAACAGTGGGTAGGGGAGCACTCCTCTCCAAAAGTCATTTTTAGTGGTTCTTTCAGTGTCAAAAGGTTTGTACTCCCTGTCAAGTGACTTCTCTTCTTCCAAACTAGTCTTTGGGGTGTCTTAAGTGTCGTTGTGATGTCGTTAGAGGCACAACATGGGAAACATGGAAATATGATGCTTATGACACTTGCAACACTTGTGGTCAAGATGTGACACTTGCGAACAAGATGTGACACTTACAACACTTGTAATGACAACACTTGCGACACTATCGAAGTGAGTAATTTTGAGGTGTAACACTTTCTCATTCTGATGTCCAACCTTTGTTGAAGCTTACGCAACTTGTGCTTAGTCAAAACTTGCACAATTCCTTATCCAAAAACAAAGGGCATAACAGGCTCCGACCACAATCCTTGACTCACCCTCGAGTCAAGTACTTGGTTCTTTCGCATCTCCTAGGAGCATCTACTATTTTCCCTTGTCCTCCTTTTCTTCTTCCTTGTGCTCTTTTGTTTGTGCTTTCTCTTCTTTTACCTCTTCAATTGAAGGGCCCAACTATGGTACCAATTCTAAGGCTCTATGTTTCACTCCTTGAAAGTTTCCCACTTTATCTTGCCATTTCCTGGTGAGGAGAGATGCCTCTTGAACAAATTGTTGAGTTGTCTCCTTGTTATCTGCCTTTGTCTTGGACGCAACCAACAAGTTCCACTTGAAGTCTGTTGTTGCATCAACTTGATGCATTTGCATGTATACTACCTGAATAATAGGTCGGAAGTCGCGCAACTCTTTCTTTGCTACTGATTGAGCCTCAAAGAGGGTGTTCAGCTCATTGTTCGCCTGTTGGATTTGATCAAACTTATGTTGTTGCTCCATAGGATCCATTGTAGCTGCAAATTATTCATTCAACACCTGGATCTTTGTGCGCACCTCCTCCAAGACTTGGTTGCGTCTAGCAATGATGTCCATCCAGTCGTTGACTTCCCTGAAAATCTATTTGCATTCCTCTGTGTGCTTGTGCAATGTTGCTCAGGCATTGTTACCTTGTAGTACTATCTTTTGCATCTGCTCTTGCAGATTCTGGGGCTGCGGCGCTACTTCTTGATGTACTTGTTGTAATTGTGTTTTCAACTGCTCAGCTTGAGTGGTGAGTTGTGTCCATGATCCTTGTAGCAACTCAATCTGGTGTTCCGACTCACCTGCATCACTGACTTTAGGTAGTTCGGGCACAATCTTCTGAATCTCCGACCAGGCTTCGACAAGTCTTTCTTACACTCTTTCCAGCTTGCGCTGAACTTGGATTGTGTCATGTGCTTCCTACATCCTGCATGTTTGCGTGAAAAACTCTTCCTTCCTTGCAACCTCGGAAGATCCCTCGGCCTCCTGGAGCCTTTTCTCTAATTAATTAGTTGATGCTCTGATCAGTCCAAATAATTGCATCACTAGCCACTGCATGAGATCAATGGATGAAGGAGCTACGTCTGTGGGTGCTCGTGTCTGCAGTGGAAGTCCACTGGTTGTTGAGTGGTCCGAACGGGTCTCTACCTCCTCTTCTGTTAGTGGTCCTGTCACAATCTTCGACCTTAACGTTGCGGGCAAAAGAGTCAGAACCTTTGTTTTGGCTATGCAAAGTTACATCAATTCTGCACATTGTTGAGGGTCCTGGAGAACCCGGTCCATTTGTTCACGCGTGGATGTCACGTTGTGCCTGGGTGTTGATTCAGGTTCTTTCTAAGGCTGTGGTAGCTCCTGCTCTTTTGTTACTTCTACCTCCTGCATTGTGGTTTCTCGTACCTCCTCACCCTTGGCCGGCAGGGGGATTTCTTGTTTTCTTTGGACGTGCAACTCCTCTTCAGTTTGGGCGGATTTCCCTTGTGTCGAAGGCTAAGGTTGTTGTTCCTGGATGTCTGGGTTCAGACCATTCAGCTTCATACTTTACTCTGGTGCTTTGGGGTCTAGACCAGAAACTTTTGATTTTGGCTTGGGTGACACTTGGGTTGTTTCTAGGAGTCCTTGCTCCACTATCTTTGGTTGATCGAGTTGCATCGACTCTGGGGTTGTGTTCTGGGGTGGGCTGGTGGTGACAGGTTTTGGTGATTGGGGTAGTGATGAATGTGGACAAAAATGTTTCAGGTTCCAGGTCATCATGAATGTGAATGATAGTGTTGGCTTTGGTCGTTGAGCGGGTGCTAGGAGGGGCCGATGCAAGGGGTTGTGGGTTCAGGAGTTTGTTCGGCGAGACCTCGGTTCAGGGCCTCTTCACCAATGGTTTGATACCGAACAAAGTGCCCAGAATCTGGTTAACATCTACACCATATAACACTGCATCGGCTGGCAGCTGACGAATGGCCCGTATTTTCTTTCGCTCTAACTACTACATCTCCTCTTCCTCCTTAGAGTCTGATTGTGCTGGAGCGTTTGGCTTCTGTGGCTCTGGACCTGAGCTTGGTTTGGCCTCTACATCTTTGTCTTTCTTCTTTAGCATATCCGCAGGTAGGATAAAATGCATTCCTGACTTGCGCATGTTACATTTGACTCCTGGCCATGACATGACTTCCCTGTCAAAGGCCTCCTCGTCCAGATAGAACGACATCATCCTTGTGTGGAAATATTCCCTGCTCACATGTCTCGGCCAGACAAATGTATGGTGTTGATTCATGCTGAAAGCAATATTTCTCGTGTTGCAGTTGAGGATCTCTTGTGGGATACGCAACCTCTGTGTTGCGTCGATCAACCCATTGTACCACTTAGCAAATGTTGCAGTGTTGAAGGTTGTATTCTCCGAATCTAGCCTGGACTGCCATGGCTCAAACATCTTCGCCATGTACCCTTTGTCTGGTATCGTCGACTATCTTCCCACAGGTGGATTCCATTTGAACATAGCGAATGCCATGAGTAGATATCCGTAAGTGAAGGTTCCTCCCTTCTCATGCGCTTCCTCTCATGCTACTAGCAATTCCTCTAGCAGGTAACTGCACCAATTGAATATAGCTCCATTGGCGCAAAAGTCAGCTATTGATAATGCATCTAGAGTGCATTTGCCTTTGTAGTAAGATCTCATAACCTTGTTGGCTATGATGTAATAGCCAATCCAGACTGTCTTGGGTAGGATGGGTTCAATTACCATTGTGCATCCCCCCCTCTTTGTGTTGAATTTCTCATACATGCTGAGCTCGCCTTTATTTTTCCCGTGCTTACTAGGACCTTGGAATCCTTTTGTCACATCCTCTCCTTGGGAGGATAGTCTAGTAAGCTGTTGTATGTCTTCAACATGGATTGGATACCGCTTATCCAACCATAGGCTTCTGTCATGCACCCTTCTTATTAGAAATTTTGTGCACCGCGCAACCTCACCAGTGGTACCGAAGACTAGTAGGTCTCTCAGGTTCATGATGGTCGAATTGAACAAATTGATGAAGTCTAATTTTGGCACAAATTGCATACCTTTGATTCCATCTGGAGCCATCTCCCAAAAAACATCTGTGTGCATCTGAGGAAACAAGGCTGAATCTGTGAGGTCAAGATTGAGGAGCTTAACATGTTGCACCTTTCCTTTGAGATCGCCTACGATCTTGACTCGTGGGTCGTAAGGCTCATCTCGAACCGCTTCTTTAGACATAACACTTCGGCTTGCTATGGCTTTCACACTTTTGTGGCAGCTAAGGACTAGGTTTACGACTGCGGATTTCACAATGGTACAGGCTAGTTTGCTCTACTGAATTCGGAGATGGCTATGTTCTTTTGGAACTATACATTCTCGAGCGAGTTCTCAGGGCCTTATACTTGGCTTAACAGGCAAGTTTAGTAATAAATGTTGGTGATCATGACCGTATGGACGCAATTGGATATGAGTTGTCCGACAGGGCGGTTTAACAGGGTAAATCCCATTGGGCGATTTTGGCATTAACTTATTTGCGTGAGTGGAATAGGGACGTGGCCGATTTCAGACCTTTCTATTTGACGGGTGGGTATCCCGATGCAAACTTCGAGGGCATCTTTGCATAACGCGGATTTATGGCTTAATTGACCTCAGATGGGGTATTGAAATGGCAATAGAGGCTGTGACTAGACTAGGTTTGTGTGGCACATGGATTCAGATCATACTCAGATTCATCTTCCCTCCGACCACAAAGGTTGTCCCTATCATATTGATGACTGTCAATAATGGATTCTCTTGTACTTTAGATCTTGCACTACTGAGTCTTTAGTTATGTATCAAAGAACACTTAAACAAAAAATGAACTATGTGTCATGGCGCAACGCTATGCACATGGACTTTATTAACTAAATTTACAAAAAAATTAGAAAACTCAAATCTACTAATGTACAAGCTCCTTCGAACTAGAGCGACAGACCCTCTTTCTCAATTTTGAGACAGGTAGGGCTTCAAGCAAGCGCCATTCACCCATCCTGGCTGCAACACACCATCCGGTTGCGCGAGTCTGACTGCTCCTGAGGGTCGGATCTTTGCAATTATGAACGGTCCCAACCAGTGCATGCACAACTTGCTAAGATGCTTATGGTACCCACTATCGTAGAGTAGTACCTTGTCTCCTTGCGTGAATACCTTAGTCTTAATGTGCCTGTCATGCCAAGATTTTGGTCTTTCTTTTTCAACCGACTGATGGAAGTTTGCTAGAATTTGGTTTCCTCGAGTTCTTTTAATTCCTTAAACCTTTGCGCCATTGATTCCTCCTCTGTCATATGTGTGGCTTATGTAATATATAAACTTGGGGTGATAAATTATGTAGGCACCACTACTTCTCTCCCATAAACTAACTGGAACGGTGTGTACTTGTGGAGTTTTTTTTGTTGTTTTCCTGTATGCCCATAGTACAGTTGGAACTCTATCGTCCCAATCATCGCGGTTTGCGCAACAGACCTTTGTTAACCCCCTTTCCAGAATTTTGTTGAAGGCTTCAACTGTTCCATTGGCCTGTGGGTGGTATGGACTGCTCTTGTGGTGTTGAATTAGAAATTATGTTGTAAGTGTTGCTATAGCGTTGCTAATGAAATGAGCTCCCTGATCGTTGGTTAAGCTCCTGGGACATCCGAACCTCGTAATGATATGCTCGAAAATGAATCTGGCAGTAGTATCTATCGAACAGTCATGTACAGTTGTTGCTTCTGCCCAACGAGTGAGGTAGTCGGTTGCGGTAATGATGTACCTTGCCTTTGAATGCTTGGTGATAGGGTTTATTGGTTCAATGAATTCAATTGCCCATTTCTCAAATTCTTCTAGAGCTCTAACTGGTTGTAGTGGTAGCTCGTCTCGGCATGACGACTTGCCCACCCGTTGACAAACATCACATGATCTAGTGTATACCTTTGCATCCTTGAAGAGTGCTCCCCACCAAAGTCCTGCCTGTAGAACTTTTTGTGTCGTGGTCTATCCTCCTACGTGGCCTCTTGCAACTCCACTATGGTATTCCCAGAGTATGGCTTGTCTTTCATGATCCAGGACACGTCGTCTGAGGATGTTGTCTAGTCCAATTTTATACAAATGTTCGACAATCCACTGGTAATCTGTTTCTCTAACAACCATGTGGCATTTCTAGGTTGCAGAATATGTCTCTGGACATGCCCCTGTACTTAGGAAGACTGCTATGTCCTCCAAGTACTCCGGTATGGCCTCAATTCTAAACAAGTATGCATCTGGGAGCTGAACATCTACTACTCCACCACTTTCCCATGACTCTAACCTGGACATGTGATCAGGTCCTACATTGCATCTTCTCGGCTTGATGATAACTTCAAATGAAAATTCCTGAAATAATATCAACCATCTACAAATTCTTCCTTCTAATACTGGTTTTTTAACTAGATATTTCAATGCAAAATGGTCAATAAAGAATTTAAAATGAGATCCTAACAAATAATGTCTAAATTTATGCAAAGCATAAATCATGGCTAGACCCTCCCTCTCTGTCATTGTGTAGTTGTGCTCTCCTTGCGACAACTTCTGACTCACAAAATAGATAGGGTGATCCATAGCTCCATCACCAGGTTGCATTAAGATACCTCCCAAAGCAATTCCTGAAGCATCTACATGGACGTGAAATTCATTCTCCCAATTTGGAAATATCATAATCAGTGTTGTGATGAGTTTCTCCTTGAGTGTCTTGAATGCTTTATCACATTCTGGAGTCCATTGGAAAGTTTAAGCCTTTTTTAGTAAGTTTTCCAGAGGTGTTGTAATGTTGGCATATCTTCGGATGAACCTGCGATAGTAACATGTGTGTCCCAATGTGGAGCGCAACTGTTTAGTGCTCGTAGGTGGAGGCATATTCACAATGACCGCAACTTTGGCTGGGTCTACCAATACTCCTTCTCGACAGACTATATGGCCCAACAAATTCCAATGTGGTACACAAAAGATATATTTTCTGAGATTCAATGAGATCTGCAACTCTCTACATCTGTCAAACATTAGTCACAACAATTCTACATGTCCTTTGAGCAGGCTATATATTGTCCAATCGTCCATATAGACTTCTATAAATCTATGGATGAATTCTCTAAAAGCTACTATCACAATCCTTGAGAAAATTGTAGGGGCATTCTTCAAGCCAAATGGCATCACATTGTATGCAAAGGATCCCCTTTCTGTTATGAAAGTGGTCTTCCTTTTGTCTTCTTCAACGATCATGACTTGATGGTATCCTGAAAATCCATCTGTGAATGAGTATGCTTCCTTTCCCGCAACCTATTCTAGCACTTCGTCTGTAAAGGGTGTTGGGAAAGGGTCATGTACACAGGCAGATTTGAGGCTTTTGTAGTCTACACATACTCTAATATCCTCTGTGTCTTTCTTACTTTGAATAACTATCGAGCTAACCCACTCTGCTTCTTCTACTACAAAAATGAGACCTACTTCCAACATATTGTCTATCTCCTTCTTAACCTTCTCTTTTACTCTAGAGTTAATATGGTATGGTCTATGTCTGACAGGCTTGGATCCTGGTTTCAGTTCAATCTTCATTTCTCCCATGACTCCTTTAATTCCCTTTAACTCTGAAAAGGTATTTGGGAACAAATCCTCATATTCCCGCAGTAAACTCTATTTTTCCTGACTAGTTTGCTCATCCTAGTAGTCTCCCACCATAGCTATCTTGGGTTGCTCTGTAGTCCCTATATTGATTTTGTGCAATTTTAATGGGTGATTGTAGGAACTATCGGTCTGGCTGGGTATGGTGTTTTGAATTTCTCTACTCCCCTCTATCTCTTTGATGGCTAGGTTTCTCAATTCTTCTAGGTCATCTAGGCTTTTTGAATCTCTGCTAATTTGATAACATTCTATAGGTTTCTCAATTGAGGGCAATTGGAGATTAGTCTGGAGTTCTTGGCTATGTTTGGCATATACCACTAAGTTTGATTTCGGATTACCACTATCTGTAAAAAGAAATTCTTTAATATTTTGCAGGACTACTTCAAGCTCAGGGTACTTACTTGTAAATGAGAAGTCCTTGAAAAATTGAGCTGCCACTGTTTGTCATTCGTTGGTCCATTGAATAGCTGCACAACTTGAAGATTTGTTTGCATCTCTGATTCCAACTTCTCCTTATTCTGGAACCTGTACTTGATAGCTTGCTTCACCTCGTCCCAAGTTCCGAATACGACTTTATGATTAGCCCAACATCTGGCAGGGGTGTTCTGAAAAGCCACATGTAGTATCGAGATTCTTTGGTCTTCTCTTATATTTTCTTCCATGTTTTGCAAAAAACTGTCTAGATCTGAGGTGCCATTGTATACTGGGTGTTCTCTGACTTTGGTCCTAACCCATCTGGTCACTCTAACAGTTGTGCATCTTCTTGAGAATATTTCATGCGAACCTTGTTGCCAACTGTCGAAATCCAGTTCTGAATCTTTATCTGCTAACTGTATCCTTCTCCAACTTATTGATCCATTGGCAGTAGGATTTATATAATCATTTCTTATCCCAGTTGTTACAGTGTACAACTGGTCCAAGTCTTCTCCCTCCATATTATTGTCTGTTGGTTCTATATACCTGGGTCCTACATATGGATCCAAAGGTTGAACTACCTTGATTCCCTCAGCCTCAAAGGTCATGGTGTCTTTATTCAAGTCGATTACTGCATAATTGTCATAGGCCCAATCGATGCCAAGTACTGCAGGGTAGGGGTCCTTATCTCTCATGATCTCAATGACTTCAAAGTCAGCCACTGTCTTTACTCCCGCAACATCTATTTCCACATTCTCCAGTCTTCCTATGGAGAAGATACAATATTGGTTTTCCATTCTTAACTAAATTGGGGAATATGTCAACATAGGTTTTCCTAAGGCTTCCCAGGTCTTCTTAGGTAGAATGTTCACATCATATCCTAGATCCAACATGACGTCCTTGATTTCAAATTCATCCAACTGGGCTACTAGTCTAAATTCTTTTATGGTTCGTACTTGTCTTCACTGCATTCTCTGGGTACTCTTCTCAGGAAGATTAGCCCTTACTCTTTCCTCTAGGGGTTCTTCGTTCTCTAAAACTAGGTATAGTGCATTGCACAAATTTTCTGTTAGTTGATCATTCCCCAGAATGTCAGAGAATAATTGAAACCAAAGGTCAACTACATTTTGAGGTTGCTCAGGTTGTCTTGGCATGACTACAGGGTTTCTGGGTGCAAGGGGTGAAGTAGGGACTTGCGCCATCTTGGGATAAACAATAGGCTCTGAGGGTTTCTCTTGCATCTCAGGGATAGGAACATTCTGAAATACTTCTATGGCATCTTTAAAGAATATATTTTGTTTCAAAGGGTCATACCTGTCTTCTTTAGGTGTTGCTTTCTGGATTTGAGGTAGAGTATCAACATCAACTCTTGTCTTCGCTCCTCCTCGAGTAACGATATTAAGTTTGGGCAATTGTCCCTTAGAAACCCTCTTGATTTCTGAGTTGATAAGGTTAGTTCCTCTTTGTCATACTCTATCCTCCCATTTTTCAATTAACTATGGGCAGTCTTCAGTTGCGTGCCCATTAGTTCTGCAGTGAGAGCACCATGGTTGCCTTGGATGAGGACAGTCTCTAGCCATGTGACCTTTCTCACCATAGTTATAGCATCTTCTTGGCCCTCTTCCCCCAATTCTTCCTCCCTTGAAGTCTCCTCCGGCTCCACCTCCTTGACCTCTTCCTGGTCCCTGAGGGTTTTCATTCACCCTGAATGCTATTCAGTCTAATATGTCTGCTAGTGCATCCAACGCTCTACATTGATTGGTAGTATGCATGGTAGATGCATAGAACTCGCAATGTATTGTGTTTGGTACTATCGAATATTTCTGCATGATGGGGCACTGTCTTGGCCCATGCCCATGGATTCGACAGATTTCACAATACTCAGTTGTTGGTGCTTCTTGGCCTTCTGGGAAAGCATGATATGGGGCAGGGTTATGGAAAGGTAAGTTCTTCGATACTTGCACAACTCCTCCCGCGAGTCCTGGTGGGGTTATCATCGGATTTTGAGGGGGTCCCATTCCCCTTCCTCGTGGACATTCGTTCGCTAGATGACCTTCTGTATAACATCCAGTGCACCAAACCTACGGTCGTCCTGATCTGGGTATCATCAACTCTTGAATCTTTTCTGTAAGTGTCGATATCTTCCCTTGCAGTTGCGCCAGATTCGCATCTACTGGGGGTTTGGTCATTCTCAGGCTCCGAGAGTATCCCTCCATGGCTTCAATCTTCATCGATTATTCCAAGGCGTCTGTTAATGTCGCTATCTGTTGTTGCATTAGCGGAATCTGAGTAAGAGGCAACAACCCCTGAATGTACCACTCCCTTTGATGTTCTTCATGGATTGGATGTGCCAACCTCCCTATGGCATCTTTAAAATTTTTGTTGTATTCCCAGGTTGATTCTCCTTCCCACTGCTGGATCTCGCGTAACTCAGATAGAGCCTGTTGTTTTGACTAAAGTAACTTGAACTCTGCTATGAACCTTGTCCGTACCTGGCCAAGTGAGAGCGCTTGACCTTGCGTTCCTGGCACTCCTGGCTCGATACTCTTCATGTACCACTTGAGAGCTCGCCCTCTCAAGGTAGTCTGGAACTCGACCAAATTATTCGCATCTGGAGTCCCTTTGGATCTCCAGGTTGCTTCACATAAGAACCAATGCTGCTCAATGTCTTCATCTCCCTTACCCCAAAATTATGGCTATCTAGCAATCGAACCTCCTGCATGGCCATCCTGTTGATCTTGTTGTTCCTATCAATATGAATCCTAACGGTCCTGCTTGCGATCTACCAGGGAATCCCACTATCCTCCCTGTACTCGCCTTTCTTGGCTGTGACTGACTAATTAATTGTACTGGAACAGAACTAGCATGAGAAGGTAGTATCGAACTTACTGCTTGTATAGAAGACACTTGGGGTATGGGTGATTTGGGGCTGGCGCCACTGGCTTTGGGGAAGTTTTCTTTGATCTGGGGGGTCTCATTTGCTTCCAATGGGATCTCTATAATATACCAGATATAAAAAGTATGCAGAACTGAAATAAAATGATAGAAATGGCATAATAACAACAATATAACTAGAACAATCACCACAACAACACTGAAATGATATAAGAATAACAAGAGAAATAACACTTTGATTCTGAGAGCAATGTTCACGGGCCTCTTAGAGGGGGAAACCTCCAGTCGAGCAAAGCTCTATTACAATAATATCCAAGCTAGGGTTCTCATACCCTCGACTCCTATTTATACTAAATATGTCTATCAAAAGAAGCATCTAGAGGAAGATCCTTCTAGAAGTGGAAGCTTCTATTAGGTCTTCTTACATTCGACTTATTCTATTTTATTGCAAGGCCTTATTAATATTGACCTTTATTACATCTAAATATATTGTTCTACCTATGTGCGGGATAGGACCCTAACATGTCCTCCCCCTTAAAAACAGCCTTGTCCTCAAGGCTTGAAATGTGGAAATTGTTGCAGAATGGTAGTTGGTTCCCAAGTGGCATCTGTTGGAGTTGTATCTTTCCACTGGACTAACACTTCCTTGACGGTTCTCTGACGCAGGCGATGCTCACGCTAGTCCAAAACTGCTTGTGGTTGTATCCAAATGGATCCTTCTTCGACTAACTCGGGAAGGTTGGTTTGAATTTGGCACTTAGTTCCAATCACCTTCTTTAAGCATGAAACATGAAAAACAAGATGTAGCTTCGAATGACTGGGAAAAGCTAACTGATAGGCCACCTATCCCACATGCTTGAGAATGGTATAAGGACCATAAAATTTGGGTGCTAGCTTCTGACAATGCTCGACCTTGAGGGAATTTTGCTTGTAAGGTTGCAGTCGAAGAAACACTTGATCCCCTTTTGCAAATTGACGTTCAGAGCGACCTTGATCTGCTTGTTGCTTCATGTGATTTTGTGCCATGACCAAATTCTCTTTGAGGGTATGGAGAATAGCCTCTCGAACTGTAAGTGTTTGGTCAACTGCCTGGACCTTCGTGACACCAGGTAAGTATGAGAGAACTGAAGGTGGCTTATGTCCATATACCGCTTCAAAAGGAGTCATGAGTGTAGTTGTATGGTAGGAAGTGTTGTACCACCATTCAACTAGGGGTAACCATTGAGCCCACTGATTTTTCTTTTCCGAGGAAAAAAAACTCAAATATGTTTCCCAACACTTGTTGACAACTTTCATTTGACCATCAGTTTGGGGATGATAAGTTGTGCTGAGATGCAATTGGGTGCCTTGTATTTTGAACAATTCTTGCCAAAAATTGGTAATGAAAGTTGGGTTGCGATCCGAAACAATAGAGTGCGGCATGCCATGAAGCTTGAAGACATGATCCATGAAAAGTTGAGCCACCGTGGATGTTGTAAATGGGTGTTGAAGAGCACATAAATGAGCATACTTGGAAAGGCAATCAACAACCACCATGATGATTGATTTATTTCCCGATTTGGGTAAGCCTGTAATAAAATCCATAGAGATATCCCTCCAAATAGCAGGTGGAATCAAAAGTGGTTGTAGTGTGCTCGGAGATTTGACTGTTTCTCCCTTGTTGCGTTGACACACATCACATTCAACGACAAAATTACGAATGTCTTGTTTCATACCATCCCAGAAAAAAGAACGTTTGAACCTGTCATAGGTTTTGGTGAACCCAGAGTGCCCCACTATGGGTGTAGCATGAAGCTCAGAAAGTACCGTGGATTTAAGTTTTTATTGCTTACTTAAATACAAACAGCCTTTGTATCGAAGCTCATCATGGAGCCAAGAGTACCCTGGGGAAGTTGGAGCATTGGACTACAATTGTTGGATCAGATGCGAACTTTTGAGATCTTGTAGCCATTCATGGCGAATGACTTCAAGCCAATCTGGTACAATGAAGGAAAGAGAAAAAAGGGATCCTTCATCTTCATATTTTCGAGAAAGTGCATCCACAACCACATTGTCTTTGACTTTCTTGTAAATGATCTCATAATCATATCCAAAGAGCTTAGTCACCCATTTTTGTTGCTCCAGGGAGGAAATGCGTTGTTCCAGAAAATACTTGAGGCTTTGATGGTCTATCTTAATTTGGAAGCATTTCCCCAATAGATAAGGGTGCCACAGATCAACGGCATGCAGAATAGCCAACATTTTCTTTTCATAGATTGATTTGCCCATATTTATTTTAGACAGTTGCTTGCTGGTAAAGGCCAAAGGCCGACCCTCTTGCATAAGGAAAACACCAATTCCTATCCTTGAAGCATCACATTCCAAGACAAAGGTCTTTGTGAAATCAGGAAGGGCCAGGACTGGAGTGGTGCACATGGCGATCTTCAAGGTTTGAAAAGCTTGAGCAACAGCTGGAGTCCAAGTGAAAGAGTTCTTTTTTAGGAGTGCAGTGAGAGGTGTTGCAATCTTTCCATAATTCTTAACAAACTTGCGATAATAACCTGTTAATCCCATAAATCCATGCAAGCTTTTAAGAGTCTTTAGGTGAGGCCAGTCTTGCATAGCTTCAATATTTTTAGGATCCACCCTGATGTCGTCCTTGCCAACCAGATGGCCCAATTACTCGACTTCTGAGGCACCAAACGCACATTTAGACTATTTCAGGAAAATTTTGTGTTGAGAGAGTAGATGAAGAACTCGATCCACATGAGCAAGATGGTCTGTC
The DNA here is from genome assembly GCA_009831015.1 of Picea engelmannii. Taxonomy (NCBI): domain Eukaryota; kingdom Viridiplantae; phylum Streptophyta; class Pinopsida; order Pinales; family Pinaceae; genus Picea; species Picea engelmannii. The sequence continues at coordinate 1,095,910 of ML782490.1, read as the reverse complement.
CAGGTTTTACTATATATGAGGATATCATCAAAGAAAACTAAGACAAAATGACGGAGAAAAGGACGGAAGACATGATTCATGAGGCTTTGGAAAGTGGAGGGGGCATTACACAAGCCAAAGGGCATGACCAAAAACTCATAGTGGCCCTCATGAGTTCTAAAGGCAGTCTTGGGAATGTTTGCCTCTTTCATACGTATCTGGTGGTAGCTCGAACGAAGATCAAGTTTAGTAAAGAATTGGGCGCCACTCAATTCATCCAAGAGGTCATCAATCACAAGAATGGGAAATTTGTCTGTAATGGTAAGTTTGTTGAGGGCACGGAAGTCAGGACACATTCGCCAAGAACCTTCTTTCTTGAGGACCATGACCACAGGAGAAGAGTAGGGGCTCGTACTAGGGCAGATAATGCATGCATTAAGGAGTTCCTGGACCATTTTCTCAATTTCATTTTTTTGGGAAAAGGGGTGATGATACAGACGGATATTAGGAGGAAGGTTTCCAGGTACAAGGGGAATGGAATGATCATGAACACCACGGGAAGGACGGAGTTACTGGGGAGTGGAAAAGACCACTTGATGTTTAGAAAGGATGGCTTGGAGGTCTTGCGGCACCGAGGGTGTCTCTCTTGCTTGTATGGCATGGAGTTGGGAAATAACACCAGAATGACCTTTTTTGAGGAGCTTTTCCATGCAATGGGAACTAATGATCTCAAGTGAACCGATAGTGATGCCTTGGAAATTATATTGGTGGCCCTCCTGGTCAAATTGCATGGTTAATTCCTTAAAATCCATGAGAATGGGACCCAGAGTCCTTAGCCAGTGTGCACCCAACACAATGTCACAACCGCCCATGTCGATAGCAAACATATGAGATTTTAGGTGGTAGTCACCAATTTGGAGACACACATTTTCACAACGCCCTCCACATTTCATGGAGCCAGCATTGGAAATCATGATTTGGAAATTATTGACGGCATGGATGTAGGAATGAGTTTCTTGGGCAATGCGGCGATGAATAAAATTATGGGTGCGTCCACTATCAACTAGAATGATGACCTTCCTATGCTCGATGTAACCGATTAGCTTGAGGGTTTGGGGAGTGGAGAAGCTAGTGAGAGCATTGAGGGAAATGACCGGTTCTACTTCGGGAGGGTCTGGGGGAGGGGTTATGTTAGTGGTTTCAGGTGAGTCAGACACAAGGGGAGTTTCAACATCCTCTTCTGAAATAGCCTCTGAGATGGCCATAAAAAGATTTTGTTCCTTACACTTGTGGCCCGAGAAATATTTGTCATCACAATTATAACAAAGGCCTTTGAGTTGGCATTCATCCATTTCATCCCTGGTCAATTTTTGGATCTTTAGTGGAGCAGAGGGAGTAGTGGGATTTATTGGTTTAGTGTGAGGGATAAAGGAGACTTTCTGATTTTGAGAAGATACAACTTGTTGTGCTTCTTTAGCTCTTTTAGTAGCCTCCACCCAACTCGCCATGAGGACATGGGCCTAAATCTCATCCTTGAGGCCACTAATAAAACACTCTTAGAAAAAGGCATCAGACATGCCCTCTGTCTGAAAATCCAGGTGCTCAAAGGAATATATAAAGTCTTCCATTGTTCCTGATTGTTTCAACTTTGTCAAACAACCCAAATGGTTGGTGTCAGTGTCAAAGCGTTCATAAAGCTCTGCCACAAAGTGTGTCTAAGCAATATACCCTTGACGGGAAGCTTTTCTCCATTGTCACTATTGCCAACGTTCTTGAGCTAGATGGAGAACACCATACCGAAGTTTGGCCAAGTCATCTGTAATGTTGTATAAAGAGAAATAATGTTCCATTTGGGTTACCCAACCAGTGGGGTCTAAGCCATCAAATTTGGTCACATCCACCTGCGGAAGGCATAGGTCACATTGAAAGGATGGTGCTGAAAGTTATGGGAATGAGAGGAATTTTCAACTTCAGTATGTGGAGGTGAGTCAGAGGGTTATCTGTAGGGATATGCAACTTGGTGCAGAGCGTCGAAAAGACAGATTCAATCCGGGTGGTCAGGTCTTGTTTGATTTCCTCCATTGAGGACTGCATGGTTGTATTGATGGCGACAACATTGGCACTGAGTTGTTTCACTTCTTATTGGGTCTCGGTGAGATTAGATTGCAATGTAGTGAAGCAAGCTTCCAAGTCTTGGCTACGGATATGGGCCATGAGGACAAGGGAACCGAAAAGGGGCCGATGGGGTCAATTTTTTTTCAAAAAAATGATATGTATGAATGTGATAAGAGAGAAGCGATGAATCCAATGGAATAGGTCTCAAATAATGGTGAAAAAAATTATAGACTTTTTTTTTTTACACCTGCGGAGTTATACTTCAGTCTGAAGAATACTGCAGTGATGAAATGCCCAAATGTTTGACTAGGAAGAAATGTGTAGTGATTTGGAAACCCAAACACAATTGCATGGCAATAGATCTTGTCTTTTTTAATTTGTTTATGTTTCTGTCCCCAAGGGTTAAGTATTCAAGGGTTTTCCCTGTGCTATAGCTCTCTGATATACGTGTGGAGTCCAACAGTAGTACTCAGCCCAATATCTCAGGGCACTAACTAAGGAGGCTAGACCGTACCCTTAGTCGTACTACCCAACTACCCTGGTACTAGAGAGTATCTTCCCGAGTGTTGTTTTCGGTGGCACTATAGCAGTCAGGCGACCAATCGGTTTATCTAAAGAGGGCTTCATGTAATCTAGGTCGATTCGTACATAGGTGTTGTCTGATTGGCTACCACTCGAAGGGGTACCAACAGGGGTTACAAGGGTGGCCAACAGATGTGCGCTTAAGTACCACTTGTATTTCCTGTGTATATGAATCCCTCATCTGCAGGTTTATGCATGTAACGACAAATATCTGTGGCTTAAAGACGTCGGAATACGTCTCTACCCTGAAAAAAAAAAAATTACCCACAATTTATGCCAAGGAAAGTGCTCTGATACCACTTGTAATATACCAGATATAAAAAGTATGCAAAACTGAAATAAAATGATAGAAATGGAAGAATAACAACAATATAACAAGGAAAAAGTGGATTAGTTAAAAAAACCTAGCTCCCGGCGGTGGCAGAGAAGGCGAGGGTTTTTCCAGGGCTTCGGCCTGGTCTTGTAGCTCTCCACAAGCCCGTTGGCCTCCTCTCGAGCTATTCCAGGCACCTCAAGCTTGTTCCGGCCGTTAGCAGATGTCTTCCCGGGTGGCTGCACCTGCGGCTGATGCGCCCCCTCTCATGGCTGCGTCCTCCATGGCGATCGACACCCCCCTTGTTCCTGCTCGTGCCTCTTCAGCTAAGCCCGACGGGGGTTTCTCTGCTCCCCCCCTCCCAGATCAGGGTCCCTCCTTGGGACGTGCGGGAAGGGCTTCTTTCAAGGATGTGGCCTCCCTTCGAGGGGGTTCCTCTGCTCCAAATACTGCGATTATTGAAGCCCCGACAGTCTCTATCCAGATGCCGAAGGAAGCACTGGTGTATTCCTCTCATCTCAGCAAGCTTGCCCTGATTTGTAGGTTCAATGGTTTCTGGCCGAATCTGGTTGATCTTCGCTCCTGGATTGACTCTGAATGGTCCCTGCTTCTTGTGGATGAGGTTACAGTCTGCCCCCTTGCGAAGGGTTTATTCGCAGCTATCTTTGAATCTTCTGATGAAAGAGACTTGGTCTCCAGCTCCGGGCCATGGTTCTGGGGCAGAGCAGGCTGTCCGTGCAGCCGTGGACCCCTGACTTTGATCCAACCACGACCTCTATTTCTTCTACTCCGGTCTGGGTGCGTCTCCCGTCACTTCCCCTGCACTTCCGGGGGGACAAATCTCTTGAATCTATAGGAAATGGCATAGGGAAATATCTCTGCAATTGCCCTGAAGCTGCCCCAGTCAACTCCACCTTTGCCCGGATCTGTGTAGAGATGGACTTCAACAAGGGTTTCCCAACAGAAATCATCCTCCTCGGAGAAAACTTCTCTTGGACCCAGAAGATCGATTTCGAGAACCTTTGTTTCAGATGCAGGGTATGTTTTGAAACAGGGCACATAGCCCGGAACTGTGAGAAGTCATCCGGGAAAAGAAGATCATCCCGAAGCCAAAGGCCCACTTGGTGGACAGGAGCGCAACCGGAGAAGCAAGTTGAAGCAAAGATCCCGCCGTCAGAAACTGAAGGTGAATCCGTCTCCATCCTCAAAGAACCTGTTAAGGGGGAAAACCCAGCGGAAGCAGCTCTTCCCAGGTCTTCAAGCCCATCCAAGCAAGCCTCAAGCTGGGCCGATATTGTTGAGGCAGAAGAAGTGCAAGCTCAGCCGGAAATTCATAACCAGGGTCAAAGCAATGAATGGCAGGTAGTAACCAAAAAGAAAAAAAAATGTCTATAAGCGGGAAGATGTAAGGACGCGAAGCCGATCTGACTCGCTGAAATAGCTATTAACAAGAAGTAATCTGAGTAATGTGGTAACGTTTCCTGGATTTTGAATTTTAAGTGATAGAAATCACTCTCGATGTAAAGGTCCCAGTGGCTTGGCAATTTACTGGTCAGATCACCTTCTTAATATAATCCATAACCGTTTTCGTAAAAAAAAAAACAACAATATAACCAGAACAATCACCAGAATAACACTGAAATGATATAAGAATAACAACAAAAATAACACTTTGATTCTGAGAGCAATGTTCACGGGCCTCTTCGAGGGGGCAACCTCCAGTCGAGTAAAGCTCTATTACAATAATATCCAAGATAGGGTTCTCATACCCTCGACTCCTATTTATACTAAATATGTCTATCAAAAGAAGCATTTAGAGGAAGATCCTTCTAGAAGCGGAAGCTTCTGTTAGGTCTTCTTACATTCGACTTATTCTATTTTATTGCAAGGCCTTATTAATATTGACCTTTATTACATCCGAATATATTGTTCTACCTATGTGCAGGTTAGGACCCTAACAATCTCTTCGGTCGGATTCCCGATCTCTCCTGTTATCGGGGCTGAATCTTCTCTTTCTTCTCCAAGATTCATGTTGGCTTCTTCCTCTCTCACGCCTGCACCTTCTCCTTCTTGTCCCACCTCCTGGGGACTTCTTTCTCTCCGTGCTTCTCTCTCATTTAATCTTTGATTGGCCAGTCATTCCTGTCTTCTCATCTTCTGCAATTCTTCCCTCTGTCTTTCCTCTACTTCTCCTAATCCACCTTCTTTCCTCAACTTCTCGGATTGTCTTGTTGCTTTCTTGATCTCGCCGCACCACCACTTCTCAACTATGGCGACTCTCGTCAAGTCTCGCTTGTCTCTTGAGTCCATTTCTTATTGTTTCCCCCCCATTTGTCAAACAACCCTTCCCCTCTCTCATGTCATGACTCTCACCCCGCCTCACCCTACCCCAAGCGAGGGTGTTTACGCTTCGATCTCATTCGGGGACATATTCAACATCCCCTCCTCCATCAAGAAAACCTTAATCCACATGGGGATTTCTCTTAACAACCTTCCCCTTGCATCTTTCTTGAAAATTGCCTCTGCTCGTGAGAACGATTGGTGATTCTCAGCTACAAATTTGATGATATATCCCTCTAATGTGGTGTTGACCCAGAAATCAACTACTCCCGTGACTGGACAATCCAACCTCTGAAGTGTTGCTAGCTTCTTGGTATCCGACGCGCAGATCCTCTTTACCTGTTGTTGGAACTCTGGAGCTTCTTGGAGCCTCCTTATCTAGTGGAAAAATTCTTCTAGGAATTTAACCCAGAAAATCGCGTACCGGTCGCTCGATCTTTCTGAGTAAAAGATTGATTCACGAGTGTTTTCCACCAATTTTCCCTTCAATTTTGCTTCTTCCCATATGAAGGCGTCACAGTTTATTTCCCACCATCGATCAATACCAGATCTATGGATCGACGAAAGCATTCTCCCTACAAGTTCCCTTTTAACGTGGATCCCGACAATGAAACCATTTTTTTGGCACAATTTTGATCAGACCAGGGTCCTTCTCAGGTTACCAACAAAAGGTACCATGTAGTCTAGAGCACTGACATTTTCATCTCCTTCGAAGAGAAGAAGTCTCACCCGAAGTGCTGCTGAGACAGATAGACAAGGAAGGGTAGGGAAAAGACTTAAGAGGATCCATAGGGCCTTCAAGACTCATTCTTGATCTTGCGTAAGAGACATGAACAGATCTGAACCATACATGTGCAAGAATCGAACCTACTTACGTTGCGAACAAGCATTTAAACGTAGAGCCATCAGATAGAACTTACATACCATAAGGAAATGTTGTAATGCATAAGAAAACACATAGAGATACATCATATTTGAAAATTTAGGTCCTTCTTCATATTATCTTTGGAATCTTTATGTGATTACAGACTCAGAATTACACCATGGTGCAGTGTACAGACTCTTGACTATGAACTCATGTCGTAGAGTTCCAACTCTCGAACTGATAGATCGAATTCATTATAGACTCACGACTTAACTGGCCAACAACAGCAATGGCAACCACAACAACTAATCAACCCTTCTCCTTTTACAATCATGTTCATCACTATCTCTAAGCTAGGTTGTGTCTTCCTTCTCGGCTTGCATGCTTTCTTGTTCTGTTGCAGCCGTTTGTTGTTTAGCTAGCGTTGCGCTGACTTTTGCAACTGCTTTCTGTTACTCTTTCTCATTCTGATGTCCAACCTCTGTTGAAGCTTGCACAACTCGTGCTCAGTCAAAACTTTCACAATTTCTTATCCAAAAACGAAGGGCCCAACATGTTGCAGTATAAAACTTTGCAATATCATTATCTATAATAGAATTTCCACAAGATAAATTAAGAGCAATGGGAATAAACCTCCAAAATTTAAACCATAAATTTAGTTATATTTTCCTTATAACATGTAAGTTTTTAAGATCAAGATTTACACTCTATTTTTTTTCATAAGTTTGTTTATTTCATTATTAAATATTAGTAAATTGAATTTATTTTGTTTTCAGTGTTTTTATGTAGTATAAATTTAACAAATTGTTATCTTTTGGATAAGAGGTTAAATTGTAATTGAAGATAGTATTTTGTTTTATGTATAGGATTAAGGTTAGATGCTACTAAAAAACTAGTGATATCATTCGAGGTAGCTTCGATGATGACCGTGAAGGATAATGGCTTTCTTGTGAATACTATTAGGCTGAAACTGCCCTTTGTTCTTGAAGTAAGACCTGAAATTGCTTCTAATCGACTAAGAACTCATCTTCCTTGGAAATAAGGAAATAGTTAATGACCCAAGACCTAGAGGCATCTAGCATAAGTGAAACTTTGCCCTCCTTATGGACCAACAATAGATTATTTTAGGGGGTGTGGTTTTCTTTAAATAATGATGATGAGTCAACCCATATTTATGTATGACAACTAACGAACACTATCTTCACTACTATTTGATATTTAAGTCATAATAAATTTTGCTACCTTCATTAAAGAAAAAAAAATCGTCACTAAATTTTTTTATAATACTAAAAAAACTTATAATGATGATGATGATGATGATGATTAACGTCCACTAAGACCTACTTGGTCTATCGGACCTTAAGACAGTGAGTGATTACTTGTGATTCTTTAGAATTTTGTTTATGTGCTCGAAAAGCATTAAGAGAAGCTTTCCAAGATCACCATACTTTTGTTGAGTTAAGAGGTTAGGAAGGTTAGTAGTGTGATCAATATTTTGAAAATGAGATCTAATATGGGTACATGCTAGACAATATAAGAGAAAGTGCTTTTCATCTTCAACCTTCTTAGTGTCACAAAGGTGACACACTCTTTCATCCCATGGCGTTTTAGGAATTGAGAAACACCCAGTTTCACTATGGAGCTCGTGAGAATTTGTTCTTATCTTAGCAATGCTTATTTTTTTCTTTACACTTGGCAAAATAGATAGATAATTTTGATCTTCTAGATTATGGTTGATTACATCCTTATAATACCTTAATTTTCTTTTTTCC
>ML782490.1:1073711-1084857 GCA_009831015.1 Picea engelmannii | reverse complement strand
TATTTTTCTTATAAAAAGTAGAATTAATAGGTGCAAAATAACAAATTGCTATATACATCTTCTTAGCATTGGTGTCTGAAATTTCTATCCAAATGTATTGATTAAGAGGGTCAATCTTATGAAGTTGAATGTGAGGATAAATGATTTTTCTAATATAACAAGCTATGACCACAAGACAAATCCTTCCATGTTAGGGACCTTAGACTCCTCATGCTCCCAAGTTTCAACTAGACAGATAATATCAATATCACTCGGGATCCAACTTATCATAGGACCTTTGCGCCATGGAAAGCCACGACAATTCCAAAAAAGGATCCCAAGTGTCCCAAATTCCTATTTATTATTATCCTTCTAGTCTCTATCCCTAACAATAGATTTTCGATTTCCAATTATTGCCCATTTTCCTTCTTTCCTGGCTTCTTTTACCTTTTGAACTTCCTTCCTTAATTCAACTTGGTCTTCAGGAATGAGGTCTTCATTTATAAATATTTCCGACCCATTTAAGCTCAGATATTTACTAAGTATGCTATATTTATGGTCATTACAATTTACTTTGACACGGATCAACCTCTCTTTGTGATCAATTATTTTTCCTAGCCTTTGCTTCTATGAGGTAAGTTGTATCAATTTGCGATTTATTTTTTAATTCTTCTTTTACTATTGCTAGCATATCCTCCTCTTGTTGTTCTTTTATACAAAAAAATATGAGGTTCAAGGATCTTTTGTTACGCTCATGGTCCAATTCGATTAGCTTATTCATTTCCTCTTTGATGGGTTTGATATCCAATTTGTTTTCCATATTACTGAGGGTCAAATTGTTGGTTAATTTTTCTTCTAGCTCTTTAATACTATTATCAACTTAAACACATATTTAATATTTGTTTACATGTTATTTCATAAATATTGGTTTCTTTGTAAGATTTTGAAAAGATAAAATAACAAATAAAAAGGTTCGAAATATTTTGAGGCAAATGTTAGGATGTAAATAACAATGTGGTTCATATTTTGGGAATGTGTTTACATTGTGTCAAAGTGATATATAATTATATGTGTATGTGTATTGTGAATAATAAAAATAAGTAATATGAAGTGTAATTATATGTATATAAAATGTAGATTTGATTTTTTTATTATATATATATATATATATATATATATATATATATATATATATATTAAAATTATTAAAATATATAATAAAAAAATCAAATTTACATTATATATATATATATATATATATATATATATAAGGTGTTGTTGTTGTTAATTAGGTGTAGTTTGAATGGTTTAAATGAAAGTTGTTATTCTCTTCTTCTTAAGTTAAAATAGCAGTCTAGAATCTTCTTCATCTTTCCCCTTGTTTAGAGTGATCATTTCTCGTTCTCCTTCTTGAAGCCATTAGGACATGGTTTGTAATGGTCCGTTTTTTTTGTTGGACAACACCGATCTTGCTCTCTCTCCAGCCGAGGCTATTTTTGTAAATGAATTTATACCCTTTATAAATTTGAGAAAAAAAAATTCATGGAAAAAAAAGTTAAAATCTCACTTTTTGACATGCTTGTTATTGATATAATTTCAAGACCCCAACATGTAGTTACATTATTGTGTGTAAACAAATAAGGCCACCTATAATAATTCATTGGTGGTTCGTAAAGGATATACTTCTACTATTTCCAGTTCCATATAGATCTTTGGTAGTTAACTTGTTTCCTTATGTCCAATAAAGATGAGCTCTTAGCCAATCAAAACCATTTTAAAGTCATACTCTAGGACCATATGGTGGTTTCAACCCGTCACCAATATTTACTAGATAAACAATACTCCATCATGGTCATCGTTGAGACATCTAGTAGATACCTAATACTACATCATGATTATCTTTGAAGCTTTCATAAATATATCATGTGATAGTGAAATGCACATAACCTTTAACTCCATACATAACACCTAGATACTAGAACCTAATTGCAATTCATCCTCATACTCATTAGAAAAATATTTGTTTTACCTACACATACAAACCACTTGTAATATCCAACATTTCCAAACCCCGCATAATATTTTTATTAAACTTAAATTACTATTTAAAAGAATTGGTTAACTTCAAAACCTTTTGTAACTAACACATACAAAATATTTTCATTATTTAATTTAATAACATTTACGTATACCCTACCTTTTTCGGATATGAACTCATAACTTTATAAAATAAACACAAATTTTTAACCATTAAATTCAATTAGTTTGTTGTTTTATTTTATTTTAACACAAACTGGAAAAATTGTATTCAATAAAAGGGTGCGACCGAGGCTATTGAATACATGAGGATAGGCTAGTATATAGAACAAAACCCAACATCACTATTCTACCTATTACCCATAATTTCTTACTAATCCTATATAGCCTAACAGTTCTTTTGATTTCTATACAAAATTCAGGATATATCTGATAACAGATGCCAAAAAAACATTCAAGAAAACAATACATATCGGTATTTGTAAATTGTCATACTAGGTCTCTTTCTCTTTCACTCCTTCTGCTGGTGATTCCACCGCCAAATTCAATTCAGGCAACATCTTCAATTTTGTTGCCTCCTGGCTTCCATAGTCTCCCACATCCCGGTCTTGAACTGAAGCTTCTGAAGTGATGCCCTCACGTCCAATTGTCGCTGCAGTGACTCTCCATGTCTACGAAGAAATTCCACTTCGTCTTGGAGCTGTCCAATTAACACTATGTGTTCGGCCAGAGTTTTTAGGGTGAAAGATAAGGTCGAACTGTGTGAGTCCACCTTGAGAGAGAGTCGATGGGTGGAAGTGAAATTGTCCTCCAGTGATTCCATCGCCCCAACTGCTTATGCAAAATGAGGCTTCTTTCCTTTTGCCATGATTTTATGCTAATTGTAGGAACCGGTTCCTAGAATTTTAGTCTCCTCAAAAGATAAACAACCCACCATACTTGCCCATGCTGGGTTAATACACAATGACAACCTAATTATCCAGAGAGAGGGATGAATGAATCACTCCCCAAGACACCCTCTATTTTCGCCCACTATACATCCTATCCGGAAAAAAAAATTGAGCTTCTTGGCAAAGTGAAACAAACTTGGATCCAACCGAAATTAGAAATTGTTTGAGAAGGATTTCTAGAACCCCGACATGCAATTGACTCAATAGAATAACGTCCTCCGGCCACAAAGGAAACTAAAGATAGAAGAAGTTGGTTCAAATTCCTCCACCATGAAAGTCCAACCAACTGTGTACTACCCTAACATGCAACCTCTGAGTGCCAAATGCTCCTCGTAACAATACCCAACGCTGATTATCTAGACCAAAAAGCGGAAATACTACTCCCTGCTCCTCGATCATGATAAATAGAAGAACAGTTCCCCCGACCTTAGCTTAAACTTGAAGGACGAGGATGCAAGTATCCTTCATAATTGACTTCCTACGCTCCAGAGGTCCAAGCGAAGATTTCATGGCCTGTACTTCCCTTTGCAACACATTACTTTCATTGTTACCTCCTTTACGCCCGTCAACAGAGCTATCATCCTTGGAATTGGATTGTGATACTAGCGTACTTCCAGTGTTAAATTCCCATGGGCCTGGGTACCATCGTCGCAGATGACATACCAGATCACTTCCTTAGACATGATCGACAATGAAAGCAACATGTTCTTCCCCACGAGCCAGGCGAATGTGGAGAAACTGCCTCTCTTATGTCGTCATAGATATATGTGAAGAACCTATCTATGCATGCCAAACCCACATGTCACCTCCCTTTTGACATCGTCATGGGCCTGTTGGACCCCATTCCTTGTTATAGCCTCTTCCACTAGGGGGGGCTACAAAATTTACTTGCCCTTGGACTCTGAAGGAACCAAGGGCCATACTAATTGGCTTGTTTGCCAACTTATCTACTTCCTATTTATTTTCTCTGAGTATATGGAATAATTTTGCAGGGATGTTAGTCAAGAGCAACTTGATTCTCTCAATAATTCTCTTTATCTTAATGTCCTTGGGAGCAGATCCCTTGACGAAGTATAGAATAGTGTTTTTAGAATCTCCCATTATTGTTATCTAGTTGATCTGATCAACCTGCATAAGTAGTAACCCTTGATATACCTCATAGGCTTCAACCATATTATTTGATGCAATACCCAAATTCCAAGAAAATTCCATTACTCGAATTCCTCTAGAGCCATACAACACCCCTCCCACCCCTATCTCCCTTGAATTCATTTGTTGTTTTATTACTAATAAAACAATAATTAAAATGAATTATAAGTAATCCCTCAACATAATATTATTCTATAAATTCGAAAACTAAAATTAAAAAAATATATATATATAAATATTTTTAACCAAAATCATACCATACCTATGATCATTACTATTGTGATCCTTCTAATAAATTTGATTAAATAGACCATAACCCAAACCCTATGCATCTAGATATGGTGATAAACATGAGGCACCCGAGTGCGGAAGGTCCTACAATATCATTAGGTTTGAATCGCTATGGATCATTTAGGGCGAATTGAATAGTTTCTGTGACGTCCGCTGTTGTGTACAAGGTGCGGAGAGCCGAGTAATCTGTTTGTTGTTTTACGCGTTGAGGATCGACAGCGTGCGGCGGCAATGGCTCCTCCTAAAGGTACGCCGAGAAAACCCTTGTTAACTTGTACTGTATCCAGCAAATCTGTTTACTAGCCTCCCATCACATGAATACCATAGACGTTCAGATTTTTCTGAAAAACTAGGATTAGGGAGTTCCACATCTGCCATTTACAGACTTAGTGCACAGCTTGCTTCCAGATGCATTTTCATAACAGGATATAATTTGTTTAAATGTCTTCAAATTCTGAATAATCAGCGTACCTTTATAAGCTAAAATGCCTTCTTTCTTTGGGCTGTATATTTGTTGGTAGAAGCTGTACATTTTTGTAACGTCCGCCATGAGGTCTCTTATTAGGTTTACCCCAGATCATAGTGTTCCACCGCTGCTCACAATAACCAATTCCTTGGACTTAACAACGGGGACCAAATGATCCAAAACCTTTGAATTTTCTAGAGTGCTTTGAGAATCATGCCTCGATGTGCCACACCAGAAAGAGAAGACTTCTCTTGGCTTATGTGCAAGCAATCCAAAACTTAAAACCAAGGGCACGTGGAACGACCAAAGGTTCACATTTGCAACTGTGTACATTCATTTCTGTCATACAGGTAAAGACAGTGGCTGCATGTCGAAGACCTAATGTTATTTCGGAGGTGGGAAACACTGGCTGGGGAATCCAGGCGTGCCCAAAACTACTGAGTTTATATAGGACTTAAGCGTGCAATTTTATAACCATAGGTAGATTGCATAATATTTCTGCCGCGTGCACAAGAAAACCTAGCTGTAGCCATCCTGATTTTGTAAGAAACATTCTTACAGACAGTACCAAATGTGCAAAGGATATTTTTACTGTTTTAAGTATCAGCCTCCTCCACAGCCAATGTTTTCTTTTCTGTAAATCTATTCCATTTTTTTCCTTTCTGTCTAGAAAGAGCCTCTGCCACTCCTGTTCACTTTCTTTTCTTGATTTAGCTCTTGAATATTCCATTAGCTTATCTATTTTTTATCACCTATTTTATCGGATCCACCTATGGAGGATCCAGGATAGGTGTTTCCACAGATCCAGATCTCCCTGCGATACATTTCCGGTTTGGATGTGCTGCAGGATATGCCTAAGATCTGTTGTCACCTTGCTGGAAACGTCGTTCTGATGCATCTTCCAAACAGACCATTTCTTGGAAACACATAAAGAAAATTAAATAAAAAATAAAAAAAGGCCAAGTGTGGAGCCCTAAAACCTGAACTGTTGCCTATAAAATAGCCCCTGCGCCCATCCTCAGCCATTTTTTGGAAACGCATGAAAAACATAAAATAAAAAATAAAAAAGGCGAAGTGAGCAGCCCAAAAACCTGAACTTTTGCCTATAAAACATTCCCTTCCCCCATTCCAAGACACAAATCTGATTTTTCATAGCAGTATGCATTTTTTGGAAATACGTTAAAAACATAAAATACAAAATAAAAAAGTCAAAGAGTGGAAATCTAAAACCTGAACTTTTGCCCATAAAATAGACCTCCATCATCCTAAGAAACACATCTGATTTTTTATAGCAGTCTGCATTTCAGAGTTTTTGAGAGCAATTTGGAGCAGAATATATTACGAGATTTGAATCTTCTATGTTTCTATTTCATGCTTTTTTTATTGAATTAATTTTCATATGAAATCCTCTCAAACTTAGCCAACTTATACTCTGGCGCTCTAGGCCAACCTGGGTTTGAACTTAGGTCATTAGCTTGTTGATGCCTTGTCTCAACCACTAGACCACCTAATGGAGACTCACGGTTCGTTTTGATGAAATCAAAATGATGTAGATATTCATATTTTGTTATATATGTTGTTTCTCCATATTTGAATCCTGACATTTCAAAAATTTGTATGGATCTGGATCCTGATTCGTTGCGATGCCTATATTAGTGACACTGCTTATTACTTATTCACCTGTAACTTTGGCTCTAGGTACTGTAAAGAAGACTGATCCAAAGGGTCAGGCACAAAAGGCGGCAAAAGCAGTCAGAGCAGGTGCATCTACTTTGAAGAGGAAGACAAGAAAGATAAGAACATCTGTGATATTTCACCGACCAAGGACGTTCAAGAGACCGCGAAATCCTAAATATCCCCGAATCAGTGCACCCCCTAGGAACAAGCTTGACCAATACGAGGTGTTGAAATACCCTCTGACAACTGAGTCTGCAATGAAGAAAATAGAGGACAACAATACCCTTGTCTTTATTGTTGATGTACGGGCAGACAAGAAGAAGATAAAGGATGCAGTGAAGAAGATGTATGACATTCAAACGAAGAAAGTGAACACTTTAATCAGGTTTGTTTCATAGCTTTAGAATTACAACTGAAGAACTGCATAATTTCTCAGGATTGAACTTTGAATGTGTTGGCAATAAAGCTTTTTGATAGATCAAAATTACTTTCTGATTCAGATAGTTTATTGTTATCTCTTGTATTTGTGTCTAGGCCTGATGGGTTGAAGAAGGCATATGTGAGGCTGACACCAGATTATGATGCCTTGGATGTAGCAAACAAAATTGGCATCATCTAAACCATTGGATACATGTTTTTACTTGAAGTTTTGTTTTAAGTAGTTCTCAAATTTAGGCTTTTCCGGTCTTTCTGGAGCCATATTGTAGATCTTGAAATTTTGCAGGAATATTGAGCTTGTTTTCCTTTTGACCGGTTTCACCAGGCATTCTATGCCTGCCTTTTTGCTGCAAACTACCTTATATCACCTGAAACTCCCTTGGGTTCTATATGCTGATTTGTTATTGCATTGTAGATCTTCAATACATTGTTAGCACTTCAACATTTATATATCTCAAGTTAGAGTATCAAGGTGCTCCTAGTTTTTTTTATCTATGCTCATATACCTATGCCAGTGTTGGATTGTCTCGTGTATTATATATCTGGTGAAATGGTTTCAGAGTTTAGTTCAACATTTATGATCTGTCTGCATCCCTTTTACACCTGCTAGATGAGCACACTATATATTGTCTAGATACACTAGAACTGGACAGAATAGGGTCCATTGGAGCCATGTTTTATGACAAAGTACAATTCGGCACTGTATCAGCTTGGATAGTTGATAAACATCTGGTAAAACTTCTGATATGTTGGCAAATGGACTTTATGCAAATCAAATTGGAAAATTTGGTTTTATGGTTGTCTCTTCATTATTGGTATTTTTGTCATTGAAAGTATCGATCTTTGATATCAATGGCATGGTTTTTCTCATGAAAAAATGGCAGAGCATCACAGTATTCAAAGTACAATTCGACACTGTATCAGCTTGGATAGTAGATAAACATCTGGTAAAAATTCTGAAATGACGGCAAATGGACTTTATGCAAATCAAATTGGAAAATTTGGTTTTATGGTTGTCTCTTCATTATTGGTATTTTTGTCATTGAAAGTGTCGATCTTTGATATCAATGGCATGGTTTTTCTCATGAAAAAATGCCAGAGCATCACAGTATTTGCTGTTCTTTGAGCAAGATTTCACCTTATTTGCTTCCCATAATCTGGTTAAGGACACGTTTTCCATGAAATTCAGAAACTTTTTATGAAATGTTTTCAGGTAATAGTTTAAAATATTTTAAATGAGTATTCTTTGAAGGAAGGGTTATATCATCAATTAAATGAGATTTGGGAAATGACCCTTGTACAATTATAAGTTGGAGTTGATATACTAGTCAACTAATTTATCAGAGTTTTCCACTATCTATTGTTTATGTATAATGAAAAGCCAGTTGATAATACTTCAACATGCTTGTGGCAATGATCTTTTGGCTAGGTGAAACTTTTCCTTTTGAAGTGCAGTTGTTGACTAATTCTAAAATGCAATTGGAATCTTTGAAGTGCATGAGACTTATATTTACAGTAGTGCCCGTGCTTGCATGGTTCCTTGTCCAGAGATCTTTAGTGCAATAATGCATATTTCTGATAACTGTGGTGCTTTTCAAGGCTTGTGTTGCCAGTGGTTCTTTGATGTGTTGGGAAGAATGGTATCTTGTAGAATGGTTCTGCTACACGGCTTGGGATATCTACTAGCTGGTGTTAGGCATAACCAGTGAGCTAAGAATCTAACTATGGTTAGTATTGGGTTCAAGCAATACACATAGGAAACTATGCTTGTTTGTTACATAGTATTTTTGCAGAATCTTGGGGACAAGGATGGACATTTTTTTTAACAAATGCAATTATTAAAAATAAGAACGTTGTTCTTTGGAATTTAGATGTTCCTCAGTGCACTTACTATCGTGACAATTGGCCTTTCAGCATATTGTTTTAGTGATTGTGTATGATTGCACTCAGATTTCTCTTCCAAGAAATAAGGCGTTGGCTTTCATTGACTCGGTAACCAATATTCTATTGAATAGAGATACCCTCATTAACGATTTCTGAGGGCAATTACGTGTTTGTTGTAATGGTAGCTTTACGCAAAAAAAAGGGAAAAAAAAGGAAAATGGTGTTTAGAGACCCATGTTACTAGTGGGTCTTTCATGGTGTCAAACATACTGCATTTAGCAAGGTAGGTTTGTTTAACAGATTGAAAGACCTGATATCTAGTGTTAATGATGCTCTGCGTGTTAAAGAACAAATTGCTTTCATTGTTCCCTTGATGCACTCTGTATTGAAATTTAGAATTGTTTCTCTGAATGTTTTTTTTCAAAGCTATTGCTCTGCTTGTTAAAGAACAAATTGCTTTCATTGTTCCCTTGATGCACTATATATTGAAATTTAGAATTGTTTCTCTGAATGTTTTTTTTCAAAGCTATTTCAGTAGTGAAGGTAAAAAAGAACGAGAAAAAAGAAATTGGAAATTTGACTAAAGAAATGAATAGGCTTTCCATTACTAAAAGCCTGTTGCATTCTGCATAGACAGAATCTTAGTTTTATCATTGCTATCGCTGTTTCTACAGTGTGGTGACTTGGGTTCAACATATGCCCTGTGTGGCAATACTTGGTCTTTGTTCAAAAAGATTTTACATTGAACTACGGTGCACTTGCTACCATCCTTCTCCTATTGTTCAACATGTCCAAATTGACACAATACCTTCTTTTGGCAATTAGAATGTGAAGACAGTGGTGCATTGATTGTTTGGAATTGGTGTAGTATACGTAGGAAACTAGTGAGATCAAAGAATATTTAGTTATTTGGTTTTCTAGGTTATGCTATTGTAAAAGTTGCTAATAGCAATCATTTAGCAGGTATTAATTTCAAACATGCTCACCTTTACCAATGAATACCTTCTTCAGCTTATTAAGTAGACAAAAGATCAGAAATGTATCTTGCGATAATAATAGAGGGGTAAAAATATTGTTTGCACATTGCCTACAAGTTAATTTTTTTTATTTGAGAGAGCCATTGCAAAAGCACTAATAGGTGTAATTTGCAAATATTAAATCTTGTGTCCACGATCGTAATTTTTTTTATTTGAGAGAGCCATTGCAAAAGCACTAATAGCTGTAATTTGCAAATATTAATTATCGTGTCCATGATCGCAAATAACCCCCCTTCCACCGACCACCCCTTTGCAATATCATTATTTGTAATAGTTTTTCCACAAGATAAGTTGAGAGCAATGGGTATTAACCTCCAAATTTTAAGCTATAAATTTAGTTATACTTTAATTTATATTTTGTTTTTATTTTTCATAAGTTTGTTTATTTCATTATAAAATATTAATAAATTAAATTGTAATTTTTTTTAGTGTTTTTATGGAGTTAAAAATTTAACAAATTCTTATCTTTTGGATAAGAGGTTAAATTGTAATTTAAAATAGTATTTGGTTTCATGTATAAGATTAAGGTCAGATGCTACTAAAAAACACATGATCTTAGTGGAGATAGCTTCAATGATGACCGCAAAGGATAATGACTTTCTTGTGAATACTATCTAGACTAAAACCACCACTCTTTGATCTTGAAGTAAGACCTAAAATTACTTCTAATTGGCTAAGAGCTCATCTTCTTCGGACATAAGCAAATAGGTCAATGACGGAAGACCTAGAGGCATCTAGCATAAGTGAAACTTTGCCCCCTTATGGACCAACAATGGGTTAGTTAAGGGGTGTGGTTTTCTTTAGAAAATGATGATGAGTGACCATGTATCTATGTATGGTAGCTATCAAAAACTATTTTTACTACTATTTAACATCTAAGTCATGAATGTGTATGGTAGCTAACAAAAACTATCTTCACTATTTAACATCTAAATCATGATAAATTTTGTTACCTTCAAGTTTGGAAAAATTTATAATACCCTTATCGACCAAAACACATTTAATATTTTTTTTAAATTATTTTATAATATTGGTTTCTTTGTAAGATTTTGAAAAGAAAAAGTAACAAATAAAAAGGTTGGATATATTTTGAGGCAAATGTTCAAGGATATAAATAACATTGCGGTTCATATTTTGGGAATGTCTTTCCACTGTGTAAAAGTGATATAATTATATCTATATATTGTGAATGATATAAATAAGTAAGATGCAAGTTTAATTGTATATATGTGTGAATT
>ML782490.1:1059188-1073622 GCA_009831015.1 Picea engelmannii | reverse complement strand
GAAAGTGTTGTTGTTAATTAGGTGTAGTTTGAATGGTTTAAATGAAAGTTGTTATTTTTTACTTACGTTAAAATCTCACTTGACATGCTTGTTATTGATATAATGTCAAGGCCTCAACGTGTAGTTACATCATTGTGTGTACCACCTATAATAACTTATTGGTGGGTTCGTAAAGGATATACTTCCACTCTTGCCAGTTGTGCATAGAACTTTGGCCCTTAACTTGTTTCCTTATGTCCAATGACAACAAGCTCATGGCCAATCAAAACCATTTTAAGGTCATACTACATTGCCATATGGTGGTTTCAACATGTCACCAATATCTACTAGATTCCCAATACTCCAATATGGTTATCGTTTTGACATCTACTAGATACCCAGTACTCCATCTTGATTATCGTTGATGCTTTTAGAAATATATCATGTGATAGCCAAAAACACATAACTTTTAACTCCATACATAACACCTAGATACTAGAACCTAATTGCAATTCAACCTCATACCCATTAGAAAAATATTTATGCTACTTTTTTTATAAGAACTGGAAGATATTATTAATAAAGTGCAGTCAAGGCTCGCAAAAAGGTACAATCAGAGTCCCAAAATTCAGTGGTAAGGATTTCATCCATAACATTCCTAGGTACAATTAGAGTCCCAAAATTCAGCTGTAAGGATTTCATCCATAAAATTCTTACTGTTGGCTTATCTCCTCTTATATCTACTTGGACTATGCAAAATTTGCATACATTCCAAAATTTTCTAGTATAACTAAAGTAAAAGATGCCTAGTATGAGTATAATCCTGAGATACATTAAATACCTGACTGAGGTGGGTGGGATTGCTCTTCATCTTGCATTTCTTGTTTTGGTATTGGTTGGTTCAAGTCAAAGCATGATTGGCCTGCAATTGGGAGGAACCATTACTAGATGTTGACTCTCAAGAGCTGGTGGAGACTGCACCCTCTGAATCTACAATTGCTCCACTTGAGTTCTGATGGCATCCAATTCATCATTCTGCTGGAGCATAACATTTTGATGTTGAATGAGGATATCTAAAATTTGTGGGACCCGTGCTCACAGAGATCGTTGATCCAATTGTGATCCGGATTTATGAGTGGAACGAAATGAAACACATATCTATAACATTAACACATAGATACAATGAAACTTAATTTCTATTCAATAAAGAAATCACTTGAAATTGTAAAATGCAGAATGAAACAATATTGCTCAAATGGTGGTAGTTAATCCCCTGAGAAGAGATGTGGCGGCTACGCGCATTCGCCTGAGCACATTACAATGAGGCCTCCAAGTCTTTTTAGCATCAAGAAGTAATCAGAAAACCCTAGACATCCAAAAACTTAACCGTAGGAGATGAAGTGCCAAAAGTCATGTGGGCCCCGATGGGGTAAGTTGGTACATCAACTTCCCGGGGTTGTAACTTTTGCATACTATCTTCGTTTCAAGCGCATGATAGCCAGTTGGGAAAGTCTGTCCGAGGACTAGACATGTTGTCGTCACACTCTGCCTTTGTCTACAATATGACTGTGGTGAGCCCAAAAAACGTTGTTTAGGGCCTTAAAACAACCCCAAAAGTTTAGGACCCGAAAAGCTAGAAAAATATTGCCAAGATAAAAACTATATGTGAGCCTGTTGGAAGAGGTGGGTGGCCACCGATATCCATCTGGATCAATCCTCCCCCCTTAGGAAGCAATGATCTCCATTGCATTGAGTTCCCCCATCAGATGGGAATTTTCTGTTGAATTTGGCCCCGAGTGAGCCACTTGCCTTGGTGCAGGAGCTACCCCGTTTTGACAACACGATAACGATGAAGCTTCTGTTGGCGAGTACCCTTGACCCCTGTGTCCACGATCTGATCGGTGGATGCCTATACCATGCAGTTAGGGTTGAGCTATGTCGATGTCAACTATTTTGTTATCTTTGAGGTGTCCAATAGTGGTGGAAAGTATGGCCGAAGGAAGTCCACATTAAAGACTGGGTGCAAGCCAAGGAAGGGGGGGATGTTGAGCTCAAAAACATTGTCACACACAACCTTGGTGATGGTATAAGGTCCATAGCGAAGTGGACGAAGCTTCTGATGGGGTCCTGCAAGGCGTTCTTTCTGCAAATGCAACCAAACTTTATCTCTCCCCCGAAACTTGTGTGGCACTCGGTGTTGATCATGGCGTTGTTTGTACTTGGCATTGGACTTCTGCAAAGTATCCTGAACCTGTTGACGCATGTGTTGGATTTGTTCAATGAACCAAGTGACTTTGTCAGCTTCGATTTGAGCATGGGACGATTTTGTCTGTGTGGATGCAAGGGGTAGTGCAACATCCATGGGACCCAATGGTTGAAATCCCAACCCCACCTGAAGGGGGGAATGTTGAGCTCAAAAACATTGTCACCCACAACCTTGGTGATGGTATAAGGTCCATAGCGGAATGGACAAAGCTTCCGATGGGGTCCTGTAATGGCGTTCTTTCTATAAATGCAACCAAACTTTATCTCTCACCTGAAACTTGTGTGGCAGCTAGTGTTGATCATGGCGTTGTTTGTACTTGTCATTGGACTTCTGCAAAATATCCTGAACTTGTTGGCGGATGTGTTGGATTCGTTCAATGAACCAGGTGGTTTTGTCGGCTTCGGTTTGAGTATGGGACGATTCTGCCTGTGTGGACGCAAGGGGTAGTGCAACATCCATGGTACCCAATGGTTGAAATCCCAACCCCACCTGAAAGGGGTTGTGGCCGGTTGAGCTATGTATGGCTCTGTTGTAACTGTGATGAACATAGGGAAAAATCTCATCCCATGTGCATGGATGTTTGGAATTGTACATGCGCAAGATATGCATGATCATCCCGTTGACGGCCTCGATTTGACCATCCGTTTGGGGGTGGAAGGCAGTGGATTTGGTGAGCTTGGTGTCCAGTAGTGACCAGAGGCTCGACCAGAGTGTGTTGAGGGACCGACTATCCTGATTTGAGACGATGGTTTGTGGTATCCTAAAATGTACCCACACTTTTTCGAAGAAGAGCTTGACAGTGGCCTCTACTGTGATGCTCTTCTTGCAGGCGGCCATATTTGCCATCTTGGAAAATCAATCAACAACGATAAAAACAACCATTTCCCTGCTTGGTTGAAGGAAGGCCCTACATATAGTCCATTGAGATGGATTCCTAGGGTCTGTCGAGAGTAGGAAGAGGGGTGTACATGCCTTGTTTCTTAATGGTCGGATTGAAAGTGGCGTAGGTCGTGTAGGACCTGATATACTTGCTGACATCCTGTCGAAGTTTCGGCCAATAGAAATGTTGTTGCAACACTGTCATTGTCTTTTCTACGCCAAAGTGTCCTGCCACCCGACTGTAGTGAGCTTTCCAAATCAGCTTCGATTGCTAGCTTGATGGAATGCATAGATGGCCCAGACAACCCGTCCTGAAGATGGAAATCAGTGACAACTGTGTTTGTGCCCAACATACGGTAAGGAGTGGCGAAGTCAAGATCTCTCTTGTAGAGTTGGGGCCATCCGGAGGTCTCATGTCTGCAGGAGTGTAGCACCATGGTTAGTGTTGCAACTGGAGGTTGACCGAAGCACTCAACGACGCGGTTGGTGCTTTGTGTCTTATACTTGATGTTGAGCTGGAACTGTTGCAAGTATGTGGACCACTTCTGATGGCGACCATTCTGCAATTTTCCTTGTGTCTGCATGAACTGCATAAACTTATGATCAGTGTGGATGACTATCACCTTCCTGAGAATGCAATGCCTCCACTAGTGGAAAGATTGTACAATGGAGTACATTTCTTTGTCGTAAGTGGGGTACTTACAGACGGTATCTGATAGTGTCTCACTATGATAGGCCGCATGGTGTCCTTGTTGAGTGAGAACTACGTCCACAACATAGTCTAAAGCATTTGTCTCAATCTCAAAAGGTTGTTGCAGGTCGGGTAATGAGAGAACCGGGGTTGAGCACAAGCGTTGCTTCAAATCATCGAACGCTTTTTGTTGTGACTAGCCCCACACAAACTTTACCTTGCCCCCACCCCTAGGCACTTGGCTAAGGGCCCATCTAATGTGGGAGAAGCCCAACACAAACCTGCGATAGAAATTAGCAAGGCCTAAGAAGCTCTGAAGCTCAGTGAGTGTAGTCGAGGCTGGTCAGTCACGAATGACCTGGATCTTGGCTGGATCGACATGCACCCCATGCTCATCAACAATGTAGCCTAGGTACTGAACCCCATTCATGTTGAAGGAGTATTTTTCCAAATTTGCATATAGCTTGTGCTGTCACAGAATGTGTAGAACCTGCTGAATATGCTGCAAGTGTTTCTCCCAACTCTTGTTGAAGATGAGAATGTCATCCAAATACACCACCACAAAAGAATTGGTGAAAGGCCGCAAGATATCATCCATCATCCTCATGAAAGTCACTAGGGCATGACCAACCATTCAAAAATACCTTCTTTGGACTTGATGACAGTCTTCCATACATCGGTTTACTCTATTGAGACCTGGTGGTAGCCAGACTTCAGATCAATCTCACTAAAGTATTTGGCTCCCTTGAGTTGATCAAGGAGATCGTCAATTCGGGGGATTGGGTACTGGTTTGTGCATGTGATTTTATTTAGGGACTGATAATCAATGCAGAGTCACCAGGTCTTGTCTTTCTTCTGCAAAACATGATTGGGCTTCCACAAGGTGATGAGCTTGGTCGAATGTTCCCCTTTTCGAGCAACTCTTGGATCTAGCGCTTGATTTCCTCATTTTCTAACAAAGAGCAACGATAGATTGGTCCATTGGATAACGATGTGTCAAGGGTCAGATCCACTGAATGCATGACCTGACAGTGCAGAGGTACCCCAGTGGGTGAGGAGAAGATGTCTTTGTATTCTTCCACAACCTTATCCACTTGTTTCTGTTGCATGGAGAGACCTGTCGCAGAGGCCATGGATGTCGCTGCAACCTTCCACTCACTTTGAACGCGGATGATGAAGAAGACAAACTTCTCAATCTGAGAGATGACATTCTTGCATTGCTTGACAGAGATCAAGGAAATGCAAGTAGGTGGTGTTGATATTATGGTAGCTGCGGGAGGTATTTACCTCCACATGTAAACCTGACGAGAATAGAATATTCCGGGAAGCAGGAAGAAACCCTAAATAATTGATGAACCCTAGAAGACAAGTCGATTCAAGAGAATGATTTGTATTAGGTTATTAGCCTCCAAGAAAAGAAGTTGGCTAAATGAAATATTATATACTAAGTAATTAGCACCCAAAATGAGAAGTCAGCCCAGAGAGTATGGCAGAAACAATATAAATATAGGAGGCCGATCTTCATTTTGGCCAGTATTCTCATAATTGTAGAAGTACACTTGTGCACACTGCAGTTGGCTAGTTTGTGCGCAAGTCCTAGGAGCAACTGTTGCGGACAATTCTGCAATCTGCATTTTTGGTTTTCTGGGTTGGACTCTCTGATAAGATTTTGTTATTCTTGTTTGGTGCACTATCCTTGGAGAGAGGTGCGCCACCTTTGTTCGGCTATTAAGCCTAGGGTTTGCTTCCAGAATCTTTCTCTGTCAAGGTTAAGGTGCTCAGGGGTGGCTTCAGCCTGTGGTTGGGTGACAATATTACTATATTGTCTATGGTTAAATGAGCACATCCATTATATTCTAACAGGTTATGGGCCCACACTATCTTCGGACAGTCTAACCGATGGAAGATAGATTGGGAGGATTTTCTCAATTGTAGTTGCAGTTGCAGCCAGTTTTTGCCGTAGCAACAAAACCCTAACCCTCTTGTTGAGGCACCTTAAGTGAAGGGATTGACCTAATTTTTGGATAGACTAGTGCGCTCTAACCTAGCGCATCTCCTCATACTCTCAGCAAGCTAAGACGTCAAGTTTGAGTTTTTGGTCAAAATCAAGGGTTGACCAAGTCAAAGCAGTTATGACTTACTCTATGAAGTCAGAAAACAAATTAGAAGGGGATTCTAACTTCTGAGCATGGAAGAGAAGGATTGACCTCATCCTTGCCAAGAATAAAGTGTTGGATATCGTGAAAGGAAAGATCATGGAAACACAGTTCGAAGAAGGAAAAGAGAAGGAACCTCAGAACATTGCAGTTTTGGAGAGGTTCAAAGACAATGACATCAATGCCATGAGTATCATAGTGGACTCTATAAAAGACCACTTGATACCCTACATCTCCCATCTTGACTCATCCAAGAAGATGTATGATGCCCTAATAAACCTCTTCTCAGTCATAAACATTGGACATGTAATGAGTCTGAAGAATGAGCTCCGTGACATGAAAATGAATGATGATGACATCATAACATCATACTTTGTGAGAATCTATCAGTTGAGAGAGCAACTACAAGCCATTGAAGAGATCATTTCAGAGAAGGCACTGGTAAATATAGTACTCAATGGTCTTCCCAAGACATGGGATGCATTTGCCGCAAGCATGAACACAAGGAAGGAGTATCCCACATTTGAAGAACTTTGGACTTGTTGTGCACAAGAAGAATCAAGGATCAATGCAAAAGAGAAACCCCAAAAGAAATACGATGATCAAGCCTTCACAACAAGGTTCAAGAATTTTAGGAATAAAAAGAAGTTTGGCTCCAGGAAGAAACCAAATCAAGAGAAAGATATGTCAAAAATACAATGCTTCAATTGTCGAAAATATGGTCACTACAAGAATCATTGTCCCAAGTTAAAGAAAAGGAAGGAAACACACGAAGCATTAGTTGCTGAAGAAAGGGAACCCTCAAAGAAAGCCAAGCAGGACAAAACATACTTCTTCTTCTAAGACAAGGTAACAATAATCTTCATAGTTCTTGTACATACCATGCTTTCTGTACATATCTTGCATATCCATTTATTAAAAGATAATATGTTCAAAGAGAAACTATACCTATGGAAGAACAACAAGATAAGGATTGCTATCACAATGACTAGAAGTCAGGCAATACACATGAAAGTATGGAGTACATCAACAACCCCTGGTAACAATTCATGTGGAAGTTATTACATAAGTAACAACTACAAGATAAGCCGAAATCAGAATCAATCTTGAAGAAACATAGAATAAGTAAAGATAGAAATAAGTCCGCAATCAAGAGGAAATTAGAAAAGTACTTTTGACACTTTGCAGGAGGCAATAAGGATGCAGACAGAAGCGTGGACTTTGTTAGATGGAGGGAGCCGATTATATATTTCCAAAAGAAGAGCATGCATTCATGCATAAATCAAGGATTAGGAGGGAGATAATCCTAAATTATATGATCCATTGAAGATGATAAAGTATCTGTCCATGGTAGCAACAATGAAAAGCAACACGTGTTCAGTGTGACTTTAGAAGAAGTCTTCTTCGAAAAGAAGCCTTAAAGTATCCCTGGTTGTCCATCCACATCCACGATCTTATGATGAAAGAAAGAAGTTGGAATCTTCAGGGAATGGAATCTATAGAAAACTCCATGGACCCAAGAGATAAAGAGAAACATGAGGAAGAACATGAAGATTCCAAGATAGAAAGAAAAGCCAGAACAACCAATCATTGTATTGAGAATCACAAGACTATCAGCCTGATCTGAACTCACCAAAAGCAATCAAGCAGAGGAAATGAAACTTGTGATGAAGAACAGTGTATGGAAGACTTATGAATGTAAGCATTACGAGATCCAGAACTAGAGGCTATCCCAGACGGAGGGAGAAAACTATGGTGATTGCTTGTTCCAGTAAACCAGACATACCTCTACATGAGCCATTATATCGTCCTCAATATCCATAGGGTTGGAGTCTACATCGGATGAATGCAAAGATTGTTCTCCAGAATAATTGAACAAAGAGCGTATGTAGAGCAACCTCAAGGATTTGAGGTATACCAGAAAGAGACCCTTGTATGCAGATGGAAGAAGACAATTTGGTGGAGAACCTCCAATGCACAACAAAAGCGTGGTGAAAAAATTTCTATAACAGAGATATTGTATCAGAATGGTTACTCTGAACTCCTGGATGATGGATTGCCAATGCATGACAAAATCTCATGATAGCAGAAGAAGTGCCACTTGGATATGTTCCAGTTTGACCCTTGCCACGATGTTGTGAACTAGCAGGAAATAAAAGAGATGAGTCCAACTATGATATACTATAATGATAAGAGCTATATGAAGCCTTTAGAGAAAACCAGTGTTCCAGAAAAACCGAAGTACATTGAGATCAAGCATTACATTCTCCGTGATGAGGTCCAAAAAGGAGAAGTGGTTCTCCAATATATCTCCACAGATGAGAAGATAAACATATATTTTGGTAAAAGCCTCTATCCAAGATGAAAGAGTTTGCATACTCAAGAAACAAGCTGGAACTCATGGAGATGGCTTCTTTATTGAAAAGGGAAGAGATGACTCCCAGTTTGAAAGGGAACACTGATATGTTATTGATTTATGGACAGTCATTTTTCAGTTTGAAAAATGGTCCAGGATGAGCAGTTCCTTTCCAGTTCGGAAAGTGGTTTGAGATTTCTGACGGACAAGCATTTTCCAGTTCGAAAAATGGTCCAAATTGAACAGTCATTTTCGTAATGAAAATGGTTCGATGGATTGTTGATGTACCATAGACAACGATTCCCCTTGTGACCAGTGTGGGGGGATGGTCTAAGACATTCTCTCTTCTTGACAGTCACTCTCAGTAGTGATCAAGAACACTGGTCTACCTCGTCGAATAGTCATTATTTTGAAGCTCACGGTTGTGAGCAGTGTCGAAGAATGGTCCATTTTGGAGGTTGGTGCAGGACAATCATTTCCTTAGGAAATGGTCCGGACAGTCATTCCCTAGGGTAGATTCATTCTCTCCAGACTGCACTTTGTTTAGTGCCGGAGAAATGGCCCAGATAGGTGAATGGTCCAGGTTCAACAATCAGGGACAGGGATTCCCTAGGGCAGACTCATTCTGTAACACTCTTTCACCTTAAGCTGTATCGCTCTGATACCAAACTGTAACGCCCCCTTTCCATCAGCCGGGCAGGCGCTACTTCACGGAATAACAATCTCATGCTTATATATATATGACATGCATTTAAGCAAATGAAACACATATAAACTTAGAGTAAGCATAAGAATTACTGCTATTATAAATAATCAATGGTTTTTACATTAATTCATATGCACAACAGAATACATGATAATTATAAATACACAGACATGAGGAAGTGTAATTAAAAAAAAAAAACACCGTCTGGTACTTATCTTTGAAATGGTGGTAATTCCACCAACCAGGTGTAGGCCTTCCACGAACCTCCCAGCCTTAGACCACACTGCTCATTAAGCTCAGCAGTAGGTCACCCCGGAGCTGGGACTAAGCTCCACCCCAAGGCAAGGAATTTTGGGCTAGGGTGAGGTTACAGGGAAAACACATAGTCACAAGGAAGGAATTCTCTCCCAGGAACCACTCATACTCACTGCCCACAGATTCTCCTTCCCCACATGCATGTTCCACCCCAGGAGTATACACCCTCTCTGTCACCTACACAGTCCTTCAACTGCTAACCTCCCTTGCCTTGGGTTTCAGCAACAGACCGGACCGGAAGTCTTCGAGCCCTGTGGAAGCTACAAGGTTCCTCCCAGGAGTTCTCTCCTTCCTCCGCGCACTCTCTCACCTGGAGAGAGTCGCTCACAGGCCAAGCAACCTGTTCTTCCAACTTCAATCACCTCTCTCACCTGGAGAGAGTGTTGTACAAACTGGCCAACAAGCCACACGCAGTCCAGCACTGCGTGGCCACAACAACCAACGGGGAAAATAGACACAGACTTTCCAACAGGCTTAGCAATGACAAGATGGTCTTGCGGTTATGGCTTGGGGGCAGAGATTCCAAACACAGACTCGATTTGTTCAGACAAAGGGTGTCTCGGCTTTCTAGAAATCAACATAGACTTCTCCCCCCAGGTTTCAGAATTGCATGAGGTCTCTTGCAGAGGTCGGATGGGTTCACGCTTAGGTAGTCGAGTAGAATGGAGGAGGAACCCCCCACCACGGCTCATCTCAGCCGTTTTATTTGCATGGGCTTGGGTTGACACTTGTCACCCATGAATCTGCATGCTTCCATCAACGTGTGTTCCTCCCACCATTTGGAAGTCACATGTCCATCCAAAAGAACTTAGGATAAAAACATATTATTCACATGTCTTTTTGGAATAATATTAAAATATTATTCCCAAGACTTATGCCCCTAGGCTCAACACTTAGCCCCTAATCCCTTACCCATTCTGTGGAAGCTTATTCCCCCATCACTCATTCAACGTGGTCGGTCTGCACGCGACGGTGTTTATATTTTTATTAATGTCCTGCATAGATACATGTACAAAATCAGGCTCTTGGCCTTCAACACTTAGGCTCTCTGGCCTAATAATCACATATGCCCACCAACTTATATTAACTTGGCTCACCAGCCTATTAAAACATAATTACAATTCATTTCATAAACATGATTTACAACAGGGCTCGGCCTTGGGGACATTACACATTCTCTCCAGGTTGCACTTTGTTTAGTGCCGAAGGAATGGTCCAGGCTAAAAAATCAGTTCAATTATTTTTCTATGCTTGAGAAGAATAGTCCAGTAGCTCATGACTGATGTTTTACCTTCCGAGGGAAGATGCTCTTCCAGATCTCACAGAAGTGAATGGAAGAATGGCTCAGATGATTCATTTTATACCATAACATTGTTTTTCTGTGCAGGTTGATATCAGATGATATGATTTCCATGGAGACTGTATGTCTCTGAACAGTAGATGTATGCTACTGTGGTGGATGTGTTCCATTGATTGTGACTATATGCCACTGATCAAGTAGCTGTGTGTTACTTGGTGTGGTAGTGTACCACTGGATTGTAGTTATGTACTACTATGGATAGTGTTATCACAAAAACTTGTCAAGGTCTTTAGAGTCGTGTTTCCTACCTAGGTCTGTAATTTTGTCTGTCCTTCCTCCCTGTGCAAACCCGATTGTAATTTTTTCTCTCGGCTTGTGGTTTTCATTCCGTTTGTCTTCATCTAGTTGATCGACTTATTTTCCTTGTCAGTTCGCCTGAAATCCATCGACCATAAGCCTTTCTGTTTTCCCTAGGGTCAATGCATTTCTCCCTTTGCCTCTGTCACTGATCCTCTTATTCTCCCCAAGCCTCCAGCTAGTCACCCAAGTAATTGTTCACAGGCCGCAATCATGACCACCAAGCGCAACACTTGAAGTGGTTTGATGAAGACACAAATCAAACGAGTGAGCAAGTTCAGTCTTCAATGAAGGCAAGCGAGCATGGGAATCGAGAGTTCAAAATGTTGTAAAGTTGTTCAGCAAGGATCGCGAAGTCCCGATTCGTGAAAAAGTAAATCTGGGTCGTCCAATCATGAAGAGCCGAGGGCCGTTGATCTGACATCGATGAATTTTGGAGGATCAAGAATCAGGAGTTTAGGGTTCTTGTCATAAAGGTGCATCCATAGCCCGAAGTCCCGAGACCAGAAATGCCGAGATGATCTGGGCCATCTGATCAAAGGAGACACATGGCACCCGATCCGAGGGATCGCGATTTCGTGATTCAGAGGTTTGAGCATGAAGCACCTAATGAAATCGCGAAATGTGAAATTGTGATGTGCCTATGAGCTGGGCCCATGGTCACAGCCCGAGGTCATATTGAAAAGCAGGGCCATAGAGAAAGTAGGCGACGGTCTAGCAGTAGGCAGCTGAAGCGTTCAAGGAACCAATTGCAACCGTCAGAATCAGAACAGATCCCACCGTTGATCTAGATGGACCGTTTTGTGGATTTGGGCATCAGAACATTGTGAATCGAGGGGAGTGAGAACTCCCGATATGCCAAGTCTCGAAATTCCATTTGTTTAAGCGCAAGGTCACAGTCCACGGTCATGTAGGGCGATGAAAGGGAGCCGCACAAAGAATCAAAGCACCCGAGTCGACCACAGAGAAGGATTGTGTGGTCTCGAGCCACCAGAATTGACTCAAAGGAGTTGCGTGCTCACCTAGACATTCATGGGTGTCAAGTTCCACCGCGATCCCAATGCAGTTAGTTAATGGAAGCAGGGGGAGGTAGTTGAAACCTAGTTTCACCCTGTAAATGGAAAGCATGGGAGCGTCGGTCGTGGAGGCAGGCTGTCGGCCCAAGGTCTCTCTGTCAATGAAGTTCTCTGCAAAGCCCATACTGATCTGAGATCACGTCTAATAGAAGAATGTATGTGTAGTTTGATAGGAGAAGAAGAAGACGCAGAGCCTTGAATACAGTGACCAGAGCACGCTTCTGCAGGGGGCGAGTTGCTTTGAGTATATATACTCAGTTTTTATATTTTGTAAAGGTTGATGGTAGAGCAAAGATCCTGAAATGTAAAGTTTTAATAAACTCTCTGGTTATCTGGTTATGTATATGCATTTGAAACTTCTTGTTTAATGACAGTTAGCTTTCTTACTTCTTCTTGTTTCCTTCTGATGCTGAAAGAGTTCATGGTTGAATGATTAACTTGAACTATTGTGACTGCATTGTGATGAAAGTTTGATTACAATGTTGTTATAGTTCTTTTCAGTTTATGTGAGATTTAAATTCAAGAAGTTCTTGTGTTTAAATTGTTCCTCCTTGGGCTGTCGAAATTCTTGATGTCCTTGGCAGACCTCTGCATTTTCTCACCGAAGTCTTCCTCCTACTCACCCTTACTACAAATTATTGTCTGAAGTTAAGCCAATACCTCACCTGCTCATGCATATCAGTCTAGTTTTCTGAGTTAAAACAATATTTTCTTAAGACTGCGCCCATTTGACCCTTTTTAACAAATTTGTGACATAAACTCTGATGGGTATCAGGCTTACCTCTGCCACAATCCAGGGGTGACTTCTGGTGCTAACATTTCTGGTGCCGTTACCGAGGACGAAATTGAAGATTTTCCTTGGGATTAAATGACAAAGATTACTAGTTCCGAAGGTGCATCAAAACTTAGTACATCAAATATTGCAACTGTGCACCTGGCGACTCCATCGATGCGAATCCACCGACGACTCCACTGTTTCAGCTATGGCTTCTAGAGGTAGACACGTGACGTCTATGTAAATCCTAACCTTGTACAATGTCTACTGTAAACATATATTCAGAAAAGAATAGAAAAGATACAATGGAAAATGCAAACATTACACAGAGATTTTTCCCCTGGAAACCCAAATCAGGAAAACCAGCATATATTATATTCATACATTGTGTTACATTGTTTACAATACAATATACATAGAGGAGCCAGCGGCATCCAAAACCCTAACCCAATGACCTGAATTAGTCCAAAACCCTAATTCCTTAACCGAAAATAGAAAACCATCGGCAAAAACCATGTGCCGAAAAAACCACCTAAATACATGACACGTTTCTTGAGGTAGGTGTCACGTTTTTCGAGGCAGAAAAAAAAATTTCGGGGGCTTCGCCCCTCTAACCCCCCTGTGCGCCCGACGCATATGCTCAGACACTACTACTCGTGCAAAGAATATAACACATACCCAACATTCTCCCACTTGTTGTTTCCTTTGCACACAGGGGGTTACAGGGTTACATAGTCAAAAATCCAAGGTAGTAATGCCCATGGATCCTCTACACCAAGAGAACTTCTTAGTGCTCACAGATTTTTTTAATGAGTCTGCAACATTCTTCAAAGTGTCCACCTTCATCAATGATACTTTCTTTTCTTCAATCATGTCTCTCACAAAGTAATATTGAACATCAATGTGCTTTGTCTTTGAATGATAAGCAGGGTTCTTCGCCAGAAAAATTGCACTCTGACTATCACACTCTATCCTTACAGCTTGTTGTATCAACCCAATACCTGAACACAATCTTTGTAACCATACTGATTCCTTACTTGCATGAGTGGATGCCATGTATTCAGATTATGTAGTTGAAAGTGCCACTACAGTTTGTCTTTTGCTCATCCAACTTATTGCTCCTCCAAACAGGTTAAACACATACCCACTTGTAGATCTCCTACGATCCAAATATCTAGCCTAGTTTGTATCCACAAAGCCATGTATATCAACCACTCTGTCCAATCCCGGTCTTCCTTCGTAACACAATCCATAGCTAGCAGTGCCACACAAATACCTGAAAACCCTTTTTACTGCTATCAAATGCTCCTTCCCTGGTTTTGACATATACCTGCTCAAAACTCCCACTGCATGTGTAATGTCCGATCTAGTACAGACCATTGCATACATCAAACTGCCAACTGCACTCACATATGGAACATGAGACATGTCATCTTCTTCTTCATGTGTCTTGGGACACTGATCCGCAGATAACTTTACACCAACAGGAATAGGAACCTTGACCGGTTTACATTCCTGCATATTAAACCTCTGCAATATTGTCTCGACATATTTTCTTTGATTTAACCAGAGTTTCCT
>ML782490.1:1008961-1056908 GCA_009831015.1 Picea engelmannii | reverse complement strand
TCTGAAATTTTAATATCAACAGATACTAACTGACTTACCACAGTATTGA
The DNA here is from genome assembly GCA_009831015.1 of Picea engelmannii. Lineage (NCBI taxonomy): Eukaryota > Viridiplantae > Streptophyta > Pinopsida > Pinales > Pinaceae > Picea > Picea engelmannii. Next base: position 1,056,859 of record ML782490.1, on the reverse strand, counting down.
AGGCGTTCAAATGCTCTGCCACCGAGTCTCCATCTCTCATCCTCAAGTTATACAGCTTCTTTCTCAGGAATAGTTTATTTACCGGGGACTTAGATTGATACAACTTCCCCAACTTTTCCCATAAATCCTTGGTTGTAGCTTCCTCTGACACATTCAGTAATACTGAATCAGAGAGACATAGTCGAATTGTACTCTTTGCCTTCCGATCCGTCTTTTTCCAGTCATCTGCAGAAGTTCATGTAGGTGCAGTACCTGGATCTACCACGATCCACTGATCTCTGTCCACCAAAAGATCTTCCATCTTGAGCTTCCACAGCTCAAAGATTTTCCCATTAAACTTCTCAATCTCCATCTTCGAATTGTTTTCCATTTCTTTTCACCTGAAAAACAATACCGTAGATCTCCCACTGTAACAAGGCTTATCACAGTCCCGAGCCAAACCCTTGACGACAAATGTGTCCCCCTGAAGCCAATAAAGCTCTGATACCAAATGTAAATCCTAACCTTATACAATGTCTACTGTAAACAAATATTCAGAAAAGAATAGAAAATATACAATGGCAAATGCAAACATTACATAGAGATTTTTCCCCTGGAAACCCAAACCGGGAAAACCAACATATATTATATTCATACATTGTGTTACATTGTTTACAATACAATATACATATAGGAGCCAACGACATCCAAAACCCTAACCCAATGACCTGGATTAGTCCAAAACCCTAATTCCTTAACTGGAAATAGAAAACCATCGGCAAAAACCATGTGCCGAAAAAACCACTTAAATACATGACACGTTTCTCGAGGTAGGTGTCACGTTTCCCGAGGTAGAAAAAAATTTCCAGGGGCACTACCCCCTGCACCCCCCTCTAACCCCCCTGCATGCCCTACACATATGCTCAGACACTACTACTCGCGCAAAGAATATAACACATACCCAACAGTCTACTCCGTAGTTGTCTTTAACAACACCTGAAGCTGACCCAAAGAAAAGTATCAGAAAGGGAAAGATCCCTCGAGAAGGAAATTCTACTGCTGAATCAGGTATTTCTAATGTTTTTCATGGTCCTTCTTTAGAAACTCCAATTTCTACTTCTCATTTCCCTGTTATACCGTCTGTTGGAGTTTCCTGAACTTTAAATTTTGGGAGTGTTCCTGTTGAGTTTTCCCCTCCTAGTCTAGGATTGGAGGGAGAAATCCTTGTCACTCCTATCTCCCCTGAAATTGTACCATGGTTTAGAGCCAATGCCTTTGAATATTTTCCCACCCCGGGCTTTACTACCCCTCCTCATATTACGATTGTTGTTGCGCAAAGAGAACCCCCTACTCCCTCAATCCCTGTATCATTTTCTTCAAATCCTCTGTTGTTTCCTTTTCCTCTTGGAAGCTCAGTTCAAGTCTCCCCTGTTCGAACCCCATATCCTCCTAATTCTCCTACACCTATCATCCCTATGGCAGGTGCTAATCCTACTAGAAGTAGAATGGATTCCATAGTGGCTGCTAGATATGCCCCCCTGGTCTTGCCTCAGCCTCTTAATGCCCTCCCAGCCAGTGGTTACCTTAAGAAGCTGCCTAAGTTTACCGGGGAGGGAGATATAACCGCAAAGGATCACCTTGAAACTTTCTATAGTTATGTTAATAACTATGGCATAGTAGACGAAGATGTGTGGATGATGATTTTTGTTCACAGTCTTCATGGAGAAGCCAGAAAGTGGTTCAGAGCTCTGGCTCCTGAATCCATCACTTGGATTGAGGATCTTGATGATGTTTTCTTGAGACAATGGGGGGATAAAAATGTCTTCATGTATTATATCACAGAGTTCGGGTCCCTAAAGAGGAAAGATGAAGAGTCTGTCTCTGACTTCTCCAAAAGGTTCAACAAGATGTACAATAAAATCCTTGTTGAGATAAAGCCTACAAAGGCCTATGCCAAAATTACCTATGGCAGTGATTTTGACCCCGACTTCTGCCTCTTGTTAAGAGAGAGAAGAGCTACTTCCTTGGCTCACATGCAAGATGTAGCCCTAGAAGTAGAGTCTAACATATTGGTAGTTGACCGACTAAGGAATAAGATTGATAGAGATAGAGGAAGGGGAAGAGATGAGGCCTCAACCTCCAGTTCCTCTACCCCCCTCCCTCAAATGGATGAAGTAACCAAGTTACTAAAATCACTTTCATCTAGAATGGAAAGGTTGGAATTAGAAGGGAAGTAGACATACAAAAATCATCAAAATATTGATAACAAACGCAACTTCAAGAGGCCGAATAACAATGATCCTTGGATCATGCCAAGGGAACAAAGGGACAGAGATAAAAATGATCAAAAAATTCAAAACCCTCTCCAAAACAACCTTGTTACTGAGGAGGAGAGGGAGGAAGAAGAGCTTGAGCTTGATCCTGAAATCCATTGTGTTGGAGACACCTCCCCGTTTCCGCATTTAACTCAATCCTCATATGAGGAATCCCTCATGAATAGTCAAATAAATGAGCTGAGTAAAGGGGAAAAGGCCAATAATAGCCCTAGTAAATACAACCTCATATCTAAGAAGAAAGAAGGGAAGTCTGACATCCCTGATACAACTTCAAGAGCAGAGAAGCCTGCTAAAGACGCAGTGGGCAATGACAAAGGAAAGAAAGTTCAGAATCCCCCACCCATAGCCAAAGATCCTGCCCCAGAGGTGAGAGAAATTCTGAAGCCCCCTTCCCTTTTTAACTTTGACCATGAAATTCAAAATATCATAATCCATGTTCCTCTTTCAGGGCTATTCAAGCTCGAAGACTTCAAACAATCTCTCTCCAAACTATTGCAATCCGAGCAATCCCGTCATTCCACAGACTCAATAAATCTCCAAGATGAAAAGTCGACAATCATCCTAGGTCCTATGGTAGAAGATAGAGATGATTCATCCCCCCCCTTATACACATCATTGAACATACATGACAAGGTGTTGCATAATTTTCTGATGGACTCAGGGGCATCTCATAACCTCATGCCCAAAACTGTCATGGAAGAACTCGGATTAGAAATCACAAAAGCTTATCATGATTTATATTATTTTGATTCGAGGAGAGTGCAATGTCTCGGGGTCATCAAGGATCTAGTGGTGACATTATTCCAGCTACCCATGAAAAGTGTGGTCATGGATATTGTGGTGGCTGACGTTCCTCCCAAGTTGTTGTTGTCAAGATCTTGGATAAAAAGACTTAGGGGAACATTGCAGATGGACTTCACATATGCTACCATTCCAGTGTTCGGAGGGGAGAATAGGAGACTGTACAGAAAGGCTCATTTGTCCTACATTATCAGTGATGAAGCAGACCCCACCAATCATCCTATATTTTCCCTGTACACCGATTTAGGATCCATCTTATTGCAGCTCACTGATGCCCCTGAGCCCCCTATTGAGATCATAAAGTCTAGTACTCTTGGTGAAGATTCTCCTCCAATTACCTCTATGTGGAAAATGTTTTTTGATGGAGCCTCTTCTAGGGAAGGTGTTGGTGCTGGAGTAGTTTTTATGTCACCTTATCATGAAACCATATCCATGTCATACAAATTATATTTTGAAACTACCAATAATGTGGCAGAATATGAAGCTCTAGTTTTAGGTTTGAGGGTTGCAAAGGACATGGGAATCAAAGAGATATTAGTGTTCGGGGATGCCAAGTTGATTGTCTAGCAGATCAGAAAGGCTTATCAGGCCAAGCACCCTTGGCTCAGAAGTTACAGAAATGAAGTATGGGACCTGATTGACAGTTTTTTCTTGGCCTTCAACATTTCATTTGTTCCCAGAGAGGAAAATGTCATGGTCGATTCTCTAGTTGTCTTGACAAGCCAGTTCAAGATCCCACTGTTGCCTAAGCTCAGGTATGATGTTGAGATTAAATATAGGCCCTCTGTACCTTATAATATCAAGCATTGGAAGGTGTTCGAAGATGATCTTGAAATCAGAAGATTTCTTGAGTCAGTTGACGAGTTCTCTGCATTACACATTGATCAAGATCATGATTCCGAGGGTGACCCTCCCCCTCAAGTATTTTTGAATAAAATTGCTAATCACCATATTGTTCAGCTGCCTAGCAATCACATTCCAAAGGGACTGGTTCCTATGGAAAGGTTGTTCGATGGGAACGATGTGACGGTAAAGCTTAAAGGCCCAAATGAGAATGTTGATATAGTTGAGTGCAACGTTGGTACAAAGGAGGATCCAAAGTTTGTTAAGGTGTCAAGCAACCTGTCAAGGAAGCAGAGGGACGAGTATGTTGAGTTATTAAAATAAATTTCTGATGTGTTTACCTGGACCTATGAGGACCTCAAGACATATGACACTAGCGTTATTGAGCATAAGATCCCATTGAAGGAGGAGTCCAAACCATTTAGGCATAAATTAAGACAAATAAATCCTATGTTGTTTCCTATTATGGAGAAGGAGGTAAATAAGTTGTTGGATGCCCAAATCATCGTGTCTTTGAGATAGTCAGAGTGGGTGGCCAACCTGGTCCCGGTAAGAAAGAAAAGTGGGGAAATCAGACTTTGTGTCGATTTCAGGAACCTGAACAAGAGCTCAAAGAAAGAAAATTACCCCTTGCCGAAAATGGAACACATATTACAAAGGGTAACTGGCTCATCAAGGATATCCATGATTGATGGATTTTTTGAATACAATTAGATCTTGGTCCTGCCTGGGGACAGAGAAAAAACAACCTTCACCACTCCTTGGGGTACATTCATGTATGCCAAAATGCCCTTTGGATTGATGAACGCAGGAGCAACCTTCCAGAGAGCGATGGATGTCACTTTCAATGGAGAAAATGATAAGTTTGTGGTTATCTATCTAGATGATATTACAGTCTTCTCCAAATCAGATAGAGAGCATTGTGAGCATTTAAAAAGGGCTTTCCTGAAATGCAGGAAATTTGGTCTCTCCTTAAATCCCAAGAAATCGTTGTTTTCCATGGAGGGAAAATTATTGGGGCATATAGTATCTACTGAGGGAGTAAGAATTGATCCCAGAAGGGTGGAAGAAATCCAAGCCTTGTCACTCCCGAGATCCAAGAAAGAAGTCCAATCCTTCTTGGGGAAACTCAATTTTCTGAGAAGGTTTGTTTCAAATTTTGCTGAATTGGTGAAGCATTTCACAACCATGCTCAGGAAGGGGAATGAAGTGAAATGGACTGTTGATCCCAGAGAATCCTTCAACCAAATTAAGAAGGCACTGACTAAGGCACTTGTGTTGATTAGTCCCGATTATTCCAAGGATTTCCTAATTTTTTCCTTTGCTTCGTATGATACAGTAGCGGTCGTTTTGTTGCAGAAAAATGTTGAATGGCTGGAACAACCTATCTCCTTTTTCATCAGAGCATTGAGGGATGCAGAGATCATATATGACATCATGGAGAAGCAGGCCTATGGCTTGGTGAAAGCCCTCAAATCTTTCAGAGTCTATGTTTTGCATTTGAAGATAATTGCATATGTTCCTTCGGCTTCTGTGAAGTACATTCTCATTCAACCTGACATAGACGGGAGAAGGGGCAAGTGGATCGCCAATATCCTTGAATTTGACCTAGAAATAAAACCCACCAAGCTAGTTAAAGGCCAAGGTTTAGCCAAGTTATTGGCTGACTCTAATTGTAAAGCTTTGGGGGTTAAATTCATCAACACTTTCTCATAACAACCCTCCATTGGTAGAATGCACCTGGTACAAAGACATTATATATTTTCTGTAGGAGTTGTGGCCTCCAGATGGTATGGGAAGGAACAAGGCAAGATATTTAAAGCTCAAAGCAATCAAATATTTCCTTATTGACCAGATTATGTATTGGAAGGATCCTCTAGGAGTGCTCTTAAGATGTCTGGACCCACATGAGACCCAAAAGATTATATTTGATTTCCACGACAACCTATGTGGGGGACATCATTTCTGGAAAACCACCGCCTACAAAATTCTCAGGGTTGGGTACTACTGGTCTACCTTATTCATTGACGTCTGTGCGAAAGTCAAGGCTTGTATCAAATGTCATAATTGTTTTGGAAAGTAACAACTCAAGTCTCTGCCATTGAAGCCTGTACTAGCTTTAGGACGCTTTCAACAGTGGGGTCTGGACTTTATCGGGGATATTCACCCTCCTTCAAGTGATCGACACATATGGATCCTAATTGCGACAGATTATTTCACCAAGTGGATAGAGGCTATCCCCACAAGGAAAACTTCTCATAAGGTGATCATTGGTTTTCTAGAGGATATTATAGTAAGGTTTGGGTGCCCGACCAGAATCCTTCAAAGCTGAACCATTGATCATGTTTTGTGAGCAATTCGAAATTGCACTAATTCACTCTACCACCTACTATCCGCAAGGTAATGGATTAGCATAATCCTTTAACAAAATCCTGGTAAAGATCATCAAAATATTGCTAGAGGATAACAAGAAAGCATGGGATTCAAAGCTCAAATTTGCTCTGTGGGCTGATAGAGTGACAACAAAGCAGTCCTTGGGCATCTCTCCTTTCCAGTTTGTATATGGGATTGAAGCAATTTTTCCTTCTCAGCTCGCCTTACCTATGGTGAAGTTCTTCTAAGACCGCTAGTAAGAGCCTGATAACATGATCAGAAGAATTCATCAACTGGTAGAAGTGCAGCATACAAGAGAGCAACTTCTGGACAAAGCACATCACCGACAACAGAAAATCAAGCAGACCTTTGACATGAAGAGCAATAAGGAGGATTTCCAGCTGGGAGATATGGTACTCAAATGGGATGCGCCTAAGCAGGACAAGGGCAAGCATGGAAAACTTGAAGCCCTTTGGATTGGCCCCTTCCAAATCTCTGAGAAGTTCCGAAATAACACTTACAACTTGCAATATTTGGAGGGAGACAAAGTCTTTGGTGGCCCTATAAATGGGCACTTCTTGAAGATGTTTTTTGTTTAAAGCCATAGTTAGCATCCTTCCATTGTAAATACCATTCATGTTTCATGTTTAATTTTTCTTGTTTCTAATAGAAGACTCCACAACCCAACACTAAGGCATTGAAGCCATGAAAGGAGTTCTTAGAGCCTCACAGGGAGGACTCTATCCCCCATGGAGCCTAATGTTAGCACATAAACTTGTGAAGGTATTTAGAGTCATGTTTCCTGCCTAGGTTTGTAATTTTGTCTGTCCTTCCTCCATGTGCAGACCCGATTTTAATTTTTCCTCTCGGCTTGTGGTTTTCCTTCCGTTTGTCTTCATCCAGTTGATCGATTTGTTTTCCTTGTCAGACGACCTGAAATCCATCGACCATAAGCCTTTCTGTTTTCCATGGGGTTGATGCATTTCTCCCTTTACCTTTGGCACTAATCCTCTTATTCTCCCTGAACCTCCATCCAGTCACCCAGGTAATCATTCACAGGCCGCAATCATGACCACCGAGCGCAACACTTTAAGTGGTTTGATGAAGACGCAAATCAAATGAGTGAGCAATTTCAGTCTTCAACGAAGGCAAGTGAGCGCAGGAATCAAGAGTTCAAAATGTTGTAAAGTTGTTTAGCAAGGATCGCAAAGTCCCGATTTGCGAAAAAGTAAATCTGGGTCATCCAATTGTGAAGAGCCGAGGGTCGTTGATCTAACATCGGTGAATTTCGGAGCATCGAGAATCGGGAGTTCGAGGTTTTTGTCATAAAGGTGCATCCATAGACTGAAGTCCCGAGACCCGAAATTTCGATATGATCTGGGCCATCCGATTAAAGGAGACACGTGGTATTTGATCCGAGGGATCGCAATTTCGCCATTTAGAGGTTTGAGCATGAAGCACCTCGTGAAATTGTGAAACATGAAATTGCGACGCGCCTATGAGCTGGGCCCACGGTCACATCCTGAGGTCGTATTGAAAAGTAGGACCATAGAGAAAGTAGGCGTTGATCCAACAGTAGGCGTTTGAAGCATTCGAGGAACCAATCGTGGCCATCAGAATCAGGAGAGATCCCACCGTTGATCTAGATGGACCGTTTCATGGATTCGGGCATCGGAACATTGTGAATTGAGGGGAGTGAGAACTCTCGATATATGAAGTCCCAAAATTCCATTTGTTTAAGTGCAAGGTCACAATTCATGGTCACGTAGGGCGATGAAAGGGAGGCACACAAAGAATTGAAGCGCCCGAGTGGTCCATAAAGAAGGACTGTGTGGCCTTGAGCCACCAGAATTGACTCAAAGAAGTTGCGTTCTCACCTGGACATTCATGGGTGTCAAGCTCCACCGCAATCCCAATGCAGTTAGTTAATGGAAGCAAGGGGAGGTAATTGAAACCTCGTTTCACCCTGTAAATGGAAAGCATGGGAGCATCGGCCGTGGAGGCAGCCATTCAACCCAAGGTCTCTCTGTCAATGAAGTTCTCTGCAAAGCCCATACTGATCTGAGATTGCATATGATAGAAGAATGTATGTGCAGTCTGACAGGAGAAGAAGAAGACGTGAAGCCTTGAATACAGTGACCAAAGCACGCTTCTGCAGGGGGGCGAGTTGCTTTGAGTATATATACTCAGTTTTTATATTTTGTAAAGGTCGATGGTAGAGCAAAGCTCCCGAAATGTAAAGTTTTAACAAACTCTCTGGTTATCTGGTTATGTATATGCATTTGAAACTTCTTATTTAATGACACTCATCTTTCTTACTTCTTCGTGTTTCCTTCTGACGCTGAAAGAGTTCATGGTTGAATGATTCACTTGAAATATTGTGACTGCATTATGATGAAAGTTTGATTACAGTGTTATTATAGTTCCTTTCAATTTTTGTGAGATTTAAATTCAAGAAGTTCTTGTGTTTAAATTGTTCCTCCTTGGGCTGCCGAAAGTCTTGATGTCCTTGGCAGACCTCTGCATTTTCTCACCGAAGTCTTCCTCCTACTCACCCTTACTACAACTTATTGTCTGAAGTTAAACCAAGACCTCACCTGCTCGTGCATATCAGTCTAGTTTTCTGAGTTAAAACGATACTTTCTTGAGACTGCGCCCATTTGACCCTTTTTAACAAATTTGTGACATAAACTCTGATCGGTATCAGGCTTACATCTGTCGCAATCCAAGGGTGACTTCTGGTGCTAACAGATAGACATAGTTGTGTTCTATAAAATGAAATTTCTCTGATTGCCTTGTAAACTATCAAAAGTATTGAAAATGATTATCAACTAGATGGATGATCAGTGTACTGATGGACAAAGATTCTCCAAACGAAAAATGGTCCAGGACATTTATTCTTCTAGGACATATGCTCGGATTAGAAGAATGGTTTTTGTATCACTCCTTGGAGTGAGTGACTTATTCAACATCATGTCTGATTACTCATATAGAGTATGGTTTCAAGAGATGATGCAGTTGATGTTGTCAGATGACACTAATAGTGATGATGGTGCTCATGATCTAATCATGAGATAGTCTGTACGACTATGGTGATGCTACCGATTCAATGGTATGTTTGTGCTCAAGAGAATTGCCTTCAATACCTCCCTAGATAGGAGGGAGTGTTGATATTATGGTAGCTGCGAGAGTTATTTACCTCCACATGTAAACCTGACGAGAAAAGAATATTCCAGGAAGCAGGAATAAACCCTAAATAATTGATGAAGAACCCTAGAAGACAAGTTGGCTCAAGAGAATGATTTGTATTAGGTTATTAGCCTCCAAGAGAAGAAGTCGGCTAAAGGAAATATTATATACTAAGTAATTAGCACCCAGAATGAGAAGTCATCCCAGACAGTCTGGCAGAAACAGTATAAATATAGGAGGCCAGTCTTGATTTTGGCTAGTATTCTCAGAACTGCAAAAGTTCACTTGTGTGCACTGCAGTTCGCCAGTTTGTGCGCAAGTCCTGGGAGAAACTGTTGCTGACAATTCTGCAATCTACATTTCGGTTTTCTGGGTTGGAATCTCTGATAATCTTTTGTTATTCTTGTTTGGTGCGCTATCCTTGGAGAGAGGTGCGCCACCTTTGTTTGGCTATTAAGCCTAGGGTTTTCTTCCAGAAACTTTCTTTGTCAAGGTTAAGGTGCTCGGGGGTGGCTTCAGCCTATGGTTGGGTGAAAATATTGTTATATTGTCTATGGTTAAACGAGCACATCCATTATATTCTAACAGGTGGCACTACCTCATGTATCTTTTACAATTTCATGTCCAAAGTAATAACAACACTATGAGGCCTAGAATCATATACAACATGGTGCTTCCATAAATAAGGTTGGCCCAAAAGAACATCACAAACTTCAAGGGGGACGACTTCACACAATACTCATCTTTGAAAGGCTTGATTTCGTAGGGTAGGCGACAATGTTGGCTGACATGGAGATCGCTCCTTTGGCAGAGCCATTCAATAGTGTACGATTGTGGGTGTGGTGTTTTCGACAGAGCCAACTACTTAACGACCTCCGCTGAGATGAGGTTCTTCTGGATATCGCTATCAACGATGAAGTGCAACAAAGTACCCTTCACCCACATCTGTGAATAAAAGAGGCACTCACCTTCCTCTAGTTCATCAGGTTCATCAGGATAGATCTTGGTGGTAGCAACAATGGCACGGGGTTCTGTGTCAATGATCCGTCTCACTTTTTCTGGTTCTGACTTAGAGTTGGAACCCACATCTGATTCAGAGGCTTTCACCTCGGTCACCAATGGCTGCTTTGAACGACATTCAATGGTCTTATGCCAAGGGCTCTTATGGAACTCACACCACTTCCCAATATCTTTCTTTGTCTTCCCATTGTCCTTCTTTGTTTGCGGCTTAGACTAGTTGTCCCGAGGTTGTCCATCCTTGCTTTGTCCTTTGTTTTGTGGGACATGGCTACCTTTTCTCTTCTTCTGATGTGAGGGGTTCACAAACACAAATTGTTGCATCTTTTGTTTAAGCTTCTGCTGTGAGGGGTTCACATACACAAACCGTTGCATCTTTTGTTTAAGCTTCTGCTCGATTTTTACAGCATATCGATAGGTCGTGCCCAATGATGAGATGTCCATAAACTTCATTTCATTCTAGATGTATCTATGCAAACTGCTACGGTACTTGAGCACCAGATGTTGCTCAGAGTCTTTGATACCCATTTTAGTGCACATGGTATGGAAAACATTGGTGAACTCTGGCAATGTTTACTCTCTTTTCTATCATAGTGTAGTCCATCTTGTATATAAGTCGTCATAACTTCCAACATGGTAGTATTGTTCCTTAATAACGTCCCTAAAAAAAACCCAAGTGGGTGCGACTACAGATAATATAGATTCATTTGTTGTCTTTTGTTCACATAAAGTCTATAATCTCCCTAAGAACAAGCCCTATTGTAGTCATGTTTATGAATTGTAAATCATGTTTTGTAGGCTGGTGAGTCAAGTATTGATAAGCTAGTGGGCTTATGTGTTTATTAGGCCGGAGAGCCTAAGTATTAAGGCCAGAAGCCTGATTTTGTATATGTAATTATGCATATCATTAATATAATATATGAACATCGTTGTGTGCAGACCAACCACGAAGAAAGAATGATGGGGGACTAAGCTTCCACAAGGTGGGTAAGGGAAAAGGGGATGAAAGGTTGGAAAGAGGGGCTAAGCTTAGGGGCTTAAGTCCTTGGGAATAATAATTTATTATTATTCCAAAAGCTATGTGAAATGTAGGTTTTTATCCTAAGTTCCTGGAAAGGGGGAACATGAGAAAAAAGGAACGCATGCTGATGGAGAGCATGCAGCCTCATGGACAACATGTGTCGGCCCAGGAACATGCAATTTAACCCAAGAATTGAGCCATGATGGGGGTTCGTTCCCCATTATGTCATCCGTTGTCTGAACCGAGGACCTCTGCGTTTGAGTCCTGTAAGCCTCACGTAGCTCTGAAACCCGAAGCCTGTGATGTTTTCTTGGAAAGCCGATACACCCTCTCCCCGAATTGTTGAGTCCGTGTTCAACCTATGCATGAATTGCTTGTCACGCATCCTGCAAACGGGCGTTACCTAAACCGTGCTGTGTCTTAGTGGCCAGTTGTCGTTTCTTGGTTCCACACCCAATTTTCCTGTTGCTGCTATCACCCTGAGTTAGCCAAAAGTTGTTTTTGTTGTTGTTATCTTGAACTTGCGGCAATTGATTTGAAATCTGGTTGAAGAACCGGGTGTCAGGCCCGTGGTAGAAGAGGCAGGTTGTCATAACTGTGAGAAACTCTCTCCAGGTGAGGGAGTCTGTCGGGGAGTGGTTTTCTCCTAGAGAGAGTCCAGCACCAACTATGGAGCTCTGAGAATTCTTGATCCGACCTGTTGTCGAGACCCAGAGAGGAGGTGGAGAACTGATGGACTGTGCTTGTGAAGGCATATACTCCCAGGCGGAACAGGCATGTGGGGAATGAGAGTCCATGAGTAGTGGGTGTAAGAAGACTTCTGGGGGAGAATCCTTTCGATTTCTCTGTGCAGTTTTCCTATAACCTCAGCCTAGTCTAGTATTCCCTTACCTTGGGTGGATCTTAGTCCCAGCTCGGGGGTGACCCACTATTGAGCGTGATGAGTAGTGAGGTCTAAGGCTGGGAGGTTCGTGGAAATTTTGCACGCGTTTGGTGTAGTTACTACAGTTTCAAAGATAAGTTTATGCATGTGTTTAATTTCAATTAAAATGCATGTCTGTGATGCTTGCAATATTATCATGTATTCAGTTGCGATGATATTTACTGTTGATTCCATTAATTTTGTATGTTAGCAGTAATTATATGCTTACTCTGTTAAGCCATTTAACTTCATTTAAATGCAGACTATATAAGTATGACAATGTTTCTGTGTAATAGCATTGTCCGATAAAGTGGGTTGATGGCTGGGGACATTACAAAGTCTCCCACCAATATTTGACATGGTGGGCGGCCTTAAGGAGCGCAAATGTAATATTTTCTCTATCAAAAAAGTTATGGACATAAAAATACCCTTCTAGAATGTTTAACTGTTTGTATACAACATCCGCATCTATTTGACCTTCAAATATATGAATATCAAAATTGATATGTACCTTGAAGGGCGCGACGCCTCCGCTCGAGGAATATGCATTGCATGTTGGTAGTCACCGAAGGATTTGTGCAAAATTATCCATCGTCTAATTCCTCTGTCGTGCTAGGGATTCCTCAAGAAACAATTTGAAGGGATATCTTGCCCCATCATCTCTCTTTTATTCCCCCATGGACAACTATCAGGTTTGGCAAGGTCGATCTTACAGAGGCTCAACTGGTTCGAGTCCCAACTGTTTATACCCTGACCTCATTGGGGACATGCACAAATAAGAAACTGAAGAACAAACCGCTCTGATACCACTGATCCGGATTTATGAGTGAACGAAATGAAACATAGGTCGATAAAATTAACACATAGATATAGTTAACAATAACAAAGATACAGTGAAACTTAACTTGAAGAACAAACCGCTCTGATACCACTGATCCGGATTTATGAGTGAACGAAATGAAACATAGGTCGATAAAATTAACACATAGATATAGTTAACAATAACAAAGATACAGTGAAACTTAACTTCTATTCAATAAAGAAATTTGTTGAAACTGTAAAATGCAGAATGAAACAATCTTACTCGAATGGTGGTAGCTAATCTATGATAAGAGATGTGGAGGCTACACGCATTCGCCTGAGCACATTACAATGAGGCCTCTAAGCCTTTTTAACGTCAAAAAGTAATAAGAAAACCCTAGACATCCAAAAACCTAACACTGGGATATGAAGCGCCAAAAGTCATGTGGGCCTCGATGGGGTAAGCTGGTACATCAACTTCCCAGGGTCATAACGTTTGCATACGATCTTCGTTTTAGGCGCACGATAGCCCGTTGGAAAGGTATATCCGAGGACTACACATGTTGTTGTCACACTATAACTCCAACCATAATGTGATTGTGGTGATCCTAAAAAACGTTTTCCAGGGCCTCAAAACGGCCCCAAATGTTTAGGACCCAAAAAGCTAGAAAAAAACTACCAAGATGAAAATTGTATGTGAGCCAGTTAGAAGAGGTGGGTGGCCACCGATATTGACCTGGATCAAATTGGGTTTGATGCAGTTCATGTTCCAAAGCTTTGATTGTTGAGACAAGATCTTGATACCGTGACTGACATCGAGACATGCTGGAAGAGTCGATGCCCTGAATCAATAACACAACTGAATGTTACTTCCCATCTCCTTTACACGACCAAGTTCCTTGATATTTCCAAGGAGAGATAAGACTTGGAATCGTGGATGACAGGAGATCCTCTCTTAACAGAGAGCATATTGTAATATGCCCTGATTGAGGGAAAATTTGATGGCAACAGAGAATTGAGGGAAGAGAACCTTTCTCTATGAACTGAGCTAACATATCCCATGAATTGTTATTGAATTGTTGCCACCTTCCTTAATTTATAACATTTTCTCTATCTATGTGCATTGCATGCTTCCTAATTCTCGCCATGTTCTTACACAATGTGGAACGACCATCACCAATCAGATAACCAAATTTCTCATTAATGCCAAGAGGGGTCAATAATTCCTTATGTGCGAGTACCATGCAAAAGATCTTGCCTTTCCAGTATTAAATGACCGAGACCACCCTTGAACCAAGAATTTTGCTCTTTGTGATGATTATGCACGAGCTTGGATTGTGCTTGGACCCAGCGACAAGCCTTGAATCCATTGTATCAACCAAAGCTTCCTCCATAATTGTATTGTACCTTTCCCTGATTATCCCACCTTGCACGAGTGGAGAATGCACTGTGGAAATATTTGATGTGGAGTTGAAAGGTAGTGTGCATATGCCAGGGGATACCCACAATATTATGACATCAGGGGAGCCATGAGAGTATGACACTCGTGTGGCATGCATTACATTGGACCTGATGTACATTGATTATGGGATTTGATGATGAGACATGCTCCAATTTATGTTAATATCCCCTTTTGGTAGAGTTATTGCCAAGTTTGCTTGGGTATTAGCCCAATGGTTATTTTCCCTTTTGACATGGTAAAATGAGACGCAGGGAATGTGTTCTAATTCTAAGTTAGCCTTTTTAATGATGTTACTTAGATAAAAATTGGGGGTGGCTCATTTGATCATACTTCTAATAGTGTTCTTTGAATCCCCAATAACGATTAAATGTTGCAGTTGTATCCTCTTAGCTAGTTGGACTCCCTTGAGGAGGGTGTGTTCTTCTGCTTGATTGTTGGTAGCTTACCCCAAGCTCCATGCATATTTGACTACTTGATTTCCTTCCGGGTCTAGAATGATCCCTCCCACACCTGCCACCCTAGAATTTCATTTGGAAGCTCCATCAAATAACAACAAGTGTTTGTCTTGAATTTTGATCCATTCAAGAAAGTCACTGGGAGAAAAATGAAGTTGTTATCATGATCTTACTTGTATGTGGGAAGGAGGGAAAATCTGTATCTAAAAATTATCAAACCATCTCTTTTATATACCATCTAAACTCTGATGGGAGGATAACTTCATTCACATTGAGTTTAGAAACTCCACGTGTTTGGGCTTTTGTAGTACTTATAATCCTGGATATAGATGATTCTTCCTCATTGAAGACACTTCTATTCATGGCCAACTAGATCTGCCAACAAATATATTTGGGAAGGGACATCCACACTCTTCTGAAAATGGGTTTATTTCTAAAGGAAGATTGATACTTCTTTGTCCAAGATCCCAACAAGACTCGGATGGAGATTGGCCATCTAATTCTATCAGATAATTCATGAAGCAGAGCCTTCCAGATGTCGAGTAATATTGGACATTCTAGAAACAGGTGCGAGATTGTTTCACTGTGAGCTTTACATAAAACACACCTGGTTGGTCCTTGAATTCCTCTTTGGCCTAGATTATTCCCAATCATAATCTTCCAATGGGAGAGCGACCAACAAAAAAAAATGATCTTGGGGGGAGCATAGAGATGTCATATATTGGACCACATGGGATTATTTGGGGGGAGGTTTGATTGCATCAAAAGACATTCATATCCTTTGCAGACTGTGTATCCTTGGTCTCCCCATCCTCTGGAATCTGGATCATCTAGGTGGCTCAGGGAAAAACCTTGAAGAATGGAGATAAATTGTTCTACTTGGGTCTTTAGTGCCTCCAAGTGTAGTATACCTAGGGAGGTACCCAATGGGAATGTGGTTATGTATAGTCAATGTAAGGTGTGTTAAAATTTTGGTATGCATGTTTAACCATAGACAATGTCACATCATTGTCACCCAACCATAGGCATTCACATATTCCACCCCCAAGCACATTAACTTGTTTTTAGATAGAATGATTTCAGCAAGTCCACAATAGAACCAATAGATAAACCCTAACCAAAAACACCACTGTTGCAGTAGCAACACAATACCAAGAGAACATACCTCTACTAATAGAAGCATACCTTTACCAATAAAATCACATGAGAGAGATACCAGAAAGACTAAGATTACACCACGACAATTGTTGCACCACCCTCTCAAGACTTGCGCCTCCTTTTGCTGCAACTACAACTGCTACTGTAATACCCCTAGGTCGAACCCCAATTGTAAATGTAAATGTAATTACACATATAAGCTGGTGAGCTGATGGTACAAAGTATTTGGTTCAATTATGTGTGCATTGATTCAGTGCGCATGAATCTCATACCAAAGAAATGCGCACATTTATAATGTATCGTGCACATGTGTAAGAACACATGGATGGTGCACCAAAAGAAGAGTGTGCACATCCCAGAGTTTTGCACACACTTGATTGAGTGCACGATCTTGAGGCCAGAGATCCTTTGTATATATGTTGTGTTTTATAGGCCGATGACCCAGCTTCTTATAGGCTATAATGCTTATATGATTATTACGCCAGGGATCCTAGATGCTAAAGGCCATCATGCCTATATTTTAATTGTAAATGATACTCATATTATTAATAAATTACACCACCGCTGCAAACTGACCAAACAAAAGAGATGGGGGGATAAACTCCACTAGAAAGGGGTAATGGAGTTGAGAGTCTAGGAAAAGGGGATAAGCTAGGGGGCTTAATCCAAATGGAATATTATATTAATATTCCTTAAAAGTTAAAGAATGGATATAACTTTCTATATATCTTGAGTTTCAAAAGAAGGGACAAGGGAGTCCCTTAGGTGCCATGTGTCATAAAAGGCACATGCATATATATAACAGGGGGATTTAGTGTATTTCCCATCATTCCTGGATTATGGATTGATCATTCACTCATGATTTCCTACCATCCACTCATCCATGTTACCATCTATACCTGTACTGGTTTGATTGTAGGTTGAAGAGGTGGGTTGTCAGGCTCATGGTCGAAGAGGAGGGTTGTTAGGCCTATGGTCGAAGAAGCGAGTTGTTAGACCCGTGAGTAGTTTCTCTAGGCGATAAACTACTCAGAATTGTTCCCTGGTGCATTGGGCATTAGCTACAGGTCTCTGAGACTTCCTGTCCATCCTATTGATGAAGCATCAGAAGGGAAGTGGGGCAGTCGAGGGACTATTGAGCAGAGAAGGGATACACTTCCTAGGGTGGGACATGCATGTGGGGAATGAGAGACTGTAGGTTAGTTGCAGCAGTTGGACACCTTGGACTGAGGAAAACCTTAGATTGGCTTAGTATTTCCTTTTCCATAGTAGATTTTAAACCCCAACTCGAGGGTGAGTCACTGCTGATATTACGAGCAGTGTGGTCTATGGATGGGAGGAACGTGGAAGGTCTGGATGCAGTTGGTGTTTATTTCCTGAGATAAATGTCTTTCATGTGCTTATTTTAATTACTATGTGTGCAATTATGAGTTTTATGTCATGGAATCCTTGTTGTTAAAATTCTATTTATGAATTGTTATCGTTGCATGCATGTTATTATTTCCGCTTAACTTCGTTCATATGCAGAATCCATTATTTAATTTAATGGTATCAGAATTTAGATATTTGGTGTGGCATTTCCTAGTTGGTGGTTGGGGATGTTACAATATGGTATCAGAGCCCAGTTTTCAACACTGATCCTGGATGGGCCGAGTTAGTAGAGGTTGAAGCATAAATTTGCAGAGAATTAATTTCTGGAGTATGTCTGCAATTGGTTGATTTAATTATTGTAGAAAAATTGAGAGAAATATCATGGGTAATGTGAAAAATTGAGCCCAGAAAATTGAAAACAATTAATTTTGATTTCTAATGGGAAAAATTTTGGTTTGTAGGTGGTCAAATTTCAAGTTATAGTGTGTCCATGGCGAAAAATCAGAAGCAATTGAGTGGAATTAGGCAAAATCCCCAATTTATGTTGTTAAATTCATGGGGAATTTGGGAAATTTTGTCAAGTGATGAGTTATTCCTAATTTTAATCCATGTCTAAGAAAATTCAGACCTAGAATTGGTTGAATTTAAAGTTACCGGGTGTTGGCACAGGGGCAGACCCAGGGTTCACTCGAAGAGTGCACCAACAAGCCCTAGCTACTGGCCCTTTCAGCAACACCTACGAAGCAGATGCAGTCTCACCCGAAGTAGCTAAGAGGGGGGTTGTAGGACAAAGATGTCTACAACCAAGGGAATATTAAGTGGATCTAATACAACAACAAGGCATCATTCATATATTCCTCACCAAGCTAGATCTACCCCGCATAGTTATAGATTTTATCTAATACAACAATGCAAATAACAATATAACAGTGACATAGATCAAAGCATCAATCACACACACAACAAAAGATGTGCGTGGTTCACCCTCTCTCTAGGGCTATGTCCATAGAACTGTGCTTATGATTTATTAAGATAAAGCCTACAGTTCTTGTCTGCACTCTTAGCTAGCATATCTTCTTTCTTCTCTCTCTTTCTCTCCCTTTCTTGCGCACCCAACTGTAAGACTTGACCTTCGCACACAACTAAAGATCTTACAGTACCAAAAGGCTCTCTCACTTAGCACTTCTCTCTCTCAATACAATAATATCTCACCACAACAATAGAGCTAGATCAACAACAATATCATACCAACCCAACCCAAGTCCTCTTGACCTTTATTTATACATTACAATATTTCACCAACAACCCTAGGCCGAAACCTAGGTTCCAAAACCCTAGATACCAAAACCTTAGGTGTCTAAAACCCTAGGTCAACTTGAATCGCTTTTTCTGGGCTTTGCCAGCTTCTCTTTCCTTCCTTCTTGCGCGGTGCTCCAAAGCATCCAACTGTGGCTTTTTCCATTTGCTGAGTTTTCCTCGATCCATCTTCCTTGTTGATCTGTCATCCTCGATCTCCTCGTCCAATGACTTGCATTTCCGTACTTCGCTCCATCTTTTCTACTCTTTTTCTCACTTCGACCCAGTGATAGTCACTGTGTCTTCCGTGAAGTTTTCTTTTCACCTTTTCTTCCTTGTTCTTTGCTTCCTTCCATAACCAAGGGCCAACACGCCCCCAACACTCACCTGTGACTCATCCCGAGGAACTTCAGAAATGATCCTTCTGTTTTACTTCGACTTTGGAATGCGCAGGGAAGCCTTTCCTTTCTTCTCTATGCCTCCATCTCATCCTTGTGCAGACTGTCTTTTTTGTGTCTGGTACCCAGTTTCAACTTCACCTGGTACCTAGACCCTTTTCTTATTGTTTTTACTGAGGTCTGTGAGGAAACTGGTTGTCATAGTACAACTTTAGTCGACTCCCATTCACTAATCCTTCCTTCCACTCTCCATTCAATGTCTTCAACTGCGCAGCTCCCCCTTCAGTAACATAGGTGACCTCATATGGTCCGATCCAATGCGTCATAAACTTCCCTGGATGTTTTGTAAACTTACTTTCATATAGAAATACTAAGTCACCCTGCTTGAATGCCTTCTTCTTGATGTGCTTTTCATGATAGGCCTTCTCTCGTTCCTTCTGAACCTGTTGCTGGAATCCTGCAATAAATCTATCTTCTTCCAGTTCAACCAACTATGCAAGCCTCTTACGAACAACACCAGTATCATCCATGTCTGTAAATGCAACAATTCTTAAGCTTGGCACCAAGTATTCCATCGGGACAACAACTTCAAGACCATAAACCAACTTGAAAGGGGTCTGCATTGTTAATTTATTGTAAGTGGTTCTATAGGCCCATAGTACTGCAGGTACTCTTAAATCCCAATCATCCCTATTCACACTGCAAATATTTGTCAGTGCGGTCTCCAAGATCTTGTTGAATGCTTCAACTGTTCCATTTGCTTGTGGATGGTAAGGTGTACTCTTCTGATGGTGGACTACAAATTCTTCAGTCATGGATTCGACTGTCTTATTGATGAAGTGTGTGCCTTGATCACTCATAAGGGTCTTGGGGCATCCAAACTTGGTTATTATGTCATCAAATATAAAACTCTCAGTTGTAGTTGCACTACAGTCATTTACTGCTCTTGCTTCAACCCATCTAGTCAAGTATTATGTCACAATAATTATGTACCATGCTCCTGTGCGCTTTCCTGGTGGGTTTATAGGTCCCACAAAGTCAATGGCCCACTTTTCAAATGCTTGTAGGGTCATCTGTGGTGCTAATGGCATTTCATCTCTTTAGGATGTTTTTCCAACTCTCTAGCATACATCACAAGCTCTGGCATAATCTTTAGCATCTCTGTGTAAGGTAGGCCATCAAAGGCCAGCTCTAAGAACCTTCTGCGCAGTTGTTTTCCCTGCATAATGTTCTCCTACGATGCCTTCATGAGATTCTACGAGGATCAGTGGTCACTCTATCTCCATAACACACCTCCTTAATATCTCATCAGGTCCCATCTTGTATAGATGACCAGCTATCAATGAAAAGTCTGCAACGCGTACCACTAGTTGTTTCTTCTGGGGAATTGTATACTCACTAGGTGCCATTCCTATTGACAGGAACTAGACTTTGTCTGCGAAGTGGTCATCAATCTTTCTAATGGCGAGCAGTTGTGCATCCAACAATGTATCCTCCAAACTGGTGGGTTCTTCGCCATGTTCCAACCTCGACAAGTGGTCAGGGCCCTTGTTCATTCTTCCTGGATTAACTATGATCTCAAGATCATATTATTGAAACAGAAGAAGCCATCTACATATTCGCACCCCCCAACACTAGCTTGTTGACTAGGTACTTCAAAGCAGAGTTATCTGTGAACATTTTAAAGTGTCCTCCCAACAAGTAGTGGTGGAATTTCTGCAGTGCGTACACCATGGCTAATCCTTCTCTCTCGGTAGTGGTGTAATTAACTTCAGTTGTAGATAGCTTCCTGCTAGCAAAATATAATGGATGGTCGAGATCCCCTTCTCCAGGTTGTGCCAATAGTGCTCCTAAGTCAATAGAAGACACATCGACATGCACATGAAACTCCTTGCTCCAATATGGAAAGACCAGAATGGGCGTCGTCACCATCTTTTGTTTCAGTGTGTCGAAGCTTTGCTGACATTCGTTTGTCCAACCAAACTGACAGTCTTTCTTCAACATCTTCTCCATCGATGTTGTGATTTGAGCATAGCCTTTAATGAATTTCCTGTAATAGCCAGTATGTCCTAGTGTAGTGCGCATTTGTTTGACCGAAGTAGGAGGTGACAAATCAACTATGATGGCGATTTTAGAGGGATCTACTAGTAATCCTTGCTTGCAGTCAATATGACCTAATAACACTCCAAATGGTGAGAAGAAGATGCACTTATTCAGATTTAAAGCAATTTGACACTGCCTGCACTTATCCAACATTAGTATTAGACATTCAATATGGTTTTTCAACAAACTAAACACAGTCCAGTCATCAAAATATGCTTCTAAAAAATTATGCAAAAATTCTTTAAATGCTTCAACCACCACCCCAGAAAAAATGGCTGGGGAATTATTCAGTCCAAATGGCATCATTGTATATTGGTAGGATACCCATTCTGTGGCAAACATGGTCTTGTGTCGATCCTCCTTGGCAATCCAGATCTGATGGTATCCTGAGAATCCATTTGTAAAAGAATATACTTCTTGGCCTCCCACATTATCTAATACTTCATCAGTGAATGGTGTAGGGAAAGGGTCATGCAGATAGGCATCATTCAAATTCCTGAGATCTACGCAGATCCTGATCTCTCCTATCTTCTTGTCTTGTACCACCAAAGGGCTGATCCACTCCGACTCTTCGACAGGTTCAATAATCCCTACTTCCAACATTATGTCCAGCTCATTCTTCACTTTTTCCTGATATTTTGGGTTCAATCTGTAGGGTCTTTGCTTGACTGGATTCACACCTGGTTTCAAAGGTATCCTCATCTCTCCCATATGACCTTTGATACCTTTCATATCAGTGAACTTGGCTAGAAATAAGTCTTGATATTCGTGGAGCAACTCTGTAATCTTGTCAATGGTAGCAACATCCCAGTAATCTCCGACATTGGAAAGATTTGGTGTCTCCTATGTCCCAATATTGACTTTTTTTATCTTGATTGGCTCACCAATAAATGGTAGCTCAACTCCCGGTCCTTCCACATATCTTTGGCCTTCTGTTTCAGTGGTGTTTACCTTCCTGGGATCATCATCGTCGACATTGATGTTGTAGCAACTCTGCAATTTTTGGAGAGGCGCAGTCCATTCGTCCTCTTCTTGTTCCATAAGGAGGCTAGATGCCTCTTTGAATGCCTTCTGTCTCACAATCTGTAATTCTTGGTCTATTGAAGGATATTCACTTTCAAATAAAAAGGTGGTTACAAAATTCTAAATCACACCTTCCCAATCTGCAGTGATGAGGCGCAGCTTCGCTTGAAGGTACCAGTTAATAGGGGTTGTGTCCAGCGTGTTAATGAATCTGTGCACCCATTGTTCTTAGGGAATGTCACTCCAGGCCTCTTCACAACTCCTCACACGGTATTTTGGGTAGCTTCGACCTGTGTACCTTGCTTTGCATCCTTCTACTTGTGCTGAGACCTGCGTTGTCATCAAAGTTCGACATTGTACCCAGTCTGTAATATTGTTTTTGTGGGTTCCCCACCATCTTGCTAGTGTGGATTTCAGGGCCTCATTCATTGCCAACAACCTCTATTGTGTTGGTACACTTGCTTCAAAATATAATAGGAAGGATTCTAAAAGGTTTAGACCTTCAAATGTGGGTAAGTTACTCACTGTTGTGCCAATCCAACGAACTTCTCTGGTTAATCGGGCACATCTTCTAGTAGATACTTCTTACATATGGTTCTGCCAATTCTCCAGTGCTTCTTCTGAATTTGATGAACACAAATTGTCACTTCGCCAGCTCAAATTCCCATCGGCTGTAGGGTTGATGAAATCCTGTTGTCTGGCTGTCAGTTTGTATATGTTTTCCAGTTTGTATGTGTGGTGTTCTTCTCTGATGGGCTCTGTATATCGCGGACCCTCATTTGGATCTAAGGGTGCAATGACCCAAAGGCCATCTCTTTCAAATTTCATACGTCTTTTCTTCAAATCAACCACTGTGAAGTTATCAAAGGCCCAATTGATTCCTAACAATGCAAGGTAAGGGCAACTGTCATCAAAAATTTCAATTACCTCTAAATCTACGAATGTTCTCACTCCATCAATTTCCATAGGGACATGTTCCAATCTGCAAAAGGGGCTGACAACTTGTTGGTTAGCCATCTTAAGCCTGATAGGGAAGTAGATCAACTTTGGTTTCCCCATCAGTGCCCAAGTTTGCTTCGTCATTACATTGACCGCAGACCCTAAGTCGAGGACCACATAGTCTATATCATACTCTCCTATTTGAGCATTCAAGTGTAATTCTATATTTTTCCTTCTCCTTTTTTTCGATTTGATGTACTGCCCTATTTAGTAAGGGGTCTATCTTTCCTAGTTCATACTATCTGATTAAGTTATGTAGCTCTTGTACATCACCTATCCTGAATCAAATTAACACACGTGCATAAAAATTCCATGAGCTTGCTTACCTCTTTTCCCTCCTGTGGCGAAGCAGATTGATCAAATGCCTGAGGCATTCCATATTCTTTTATTTCTGGCTGTATTTTTTATGAGGAACCTTGATCCCCTTTGAACTCTTTTCTTGCCTCCTCAAATATTTGTCTTTCTTTCTTTGCATCAAATGTCTGGGTCTTCTGGGCAGCTTTCCCGATTCCCGAGTCTTCTGTGATCTTTCCTTGGGTCGCTCTATCCTCTCCTGTAGCAACACCTCCACGAGTGATAACAGTGACTTTAGGGTCTTCCCTGCGAGGCTCAACATATATCAATTGTACTTGTGGATTTTGCTGAGGTCCTCATCTTTCCTGCAGCTTAGCTAGCAGCATAGGGAAATCTTCTATAACATGGTCGAACAAGCTACAATAACTACATGCAGTGCAAGGATTCTGGCAATCCCTTGCCAAGTTTCCTAGCTGCATGCAGTTGTAACAAATGATCTATCCTCGGCCTCGACTCATGCCTCCTCCTTGTCCTCTTCCTTTGAATCCACCGCGAGGATTGTAGTTTCCTCTCCCAGTGGAGTAACACTGCGTAGCGTTTCCTTCTTGCTGTACTTCGCCTTGGATCTTATATATGTCTCTCGACCTCTCATGCATGAGATCATAAGCCCTACAATCCCTATCATCATGTCCTACGAATTTACAGAATGTATAGTACAGGTTTGTAGGTGTCTGGACATACATTTGCATGTAGTATCACTCACCAGTACGATGTCTGTTTCTGCATACCTCGCACCAAGGTAAGGTGACTTGCTTCAAGGGGCTCGGAGCTCTAGAAGCCAAGTATTCATTGAATAGAGCGTAGTTTTCCTTGTCATGACCTTCTGATCTGAATCTGACACACCAAATGTCTTCTCTTTTATCTTTCCCCTTGTATTTCTTCATGTCTTCAACCTATAGAGACAAACTAGTTAGTTGAATCAAGATCTGACTCATACCTTAGGTAGATTCTCCCATAGGGGTTGATTCTAGCTTCATGATGATCTCCAACGCCTCAACCTGTGAAATGATCTTCTGCTGCATCAGAGGAACTCTGATGTGGGGTAAGAGTGCAACAATGAACCATTCTTTGTTCTGTTAGTCTTGGATATGGAAAGTCAATCGACCTGTTAATGTTTTGAATCTCTGATTGAACTCCCCTACTGGTTCGACCACCTTTTGTTTGATCTCTTTCAGCTCTGTAATACATTGTGACTCTGACTTAGGTTTCTTGAACTCTGTGATTAGCGCCTTCTTTATTTGATTCAGTGGCTTAGTCTGTGCAAGTCCTTGGACAAGATTCATGTACCAACTCAGTGTGTGATCCCTTAGAGTGGTACTAAACTAGGTTCTTTTTACAACTTCATCTGTGACATTCTTAATGTTCCATACAGCTTCACACAGGAACCAGTGCTGATCAAGATCTTCAGATCCATCTCCCCTAAATATAGGAAGTCTCATCTCATCTGCCATAGATCTTCCTAGGGTTCTTGACTGAATATGTGGTGGACTAGTATTGATAGTGCTCTGGACGCTCTGGTGACGAGGATTACTCTGGTTGCTTACTACTGAATCAACAAGGAGGATTAAAATACTTACTTCGATGGTCTACATGGTTTGTGAGGTTTCAGGTTCTCCTCGTCGAAGCTCTTCAACTCATCCTTCCTCTGTTTCGGTGGGTTCTGAGTGTTCCTCGTCCGTCAAATCTGCTTCTTCTCCATTGTAGAAACCCTCTTCTTCGTAGTTTTACTTGAGCAGGTTCTCAAGGTGAACCCCTATGAATACTCTTCCATTGTGTGTATGTCCAGCTTTTGTGTCATTGTCGCTGTCTGAATTCTTGAACATTAGCCTTTTCAGATCCAGCCAATCTATTGTATCTTCAAGATGTTCTTCTCATGCAACAACATCTTGAGTCTCAACTTTAGGAATTGTAAAAAATTTCCTCTGGGTCCCTTAAAGAAATATCTTTCAACTTGGTTGTATGACTCTACTCTGTCAACAACAAAATCTGTGGTGTACCCTCCAATGGTACTATCAAACCAGTGATCTACTTCCTATGATACGGTGTTATCAACTCTTTTGACCTTCTTAATCAACTTCGACGTCCAAACCATCGGGGTTCTAGATCTGATCTAGAACTGGGTATCTGCTAACCTAGACAACCACTTAGACAACTCCTGATGGATTCCTCCAAAGAAGATCTCGTGAATGTCGGTGAAGATGTATCTTTGTAGACAATTTTTAGTACTTAACTTAGGGTTCCTGTTCTAGGCTTCGACGAAGTCCCTCTCTTGATATTTTATCCACTTCTAAATCTTTGTCTTCGATGGGAACCACCTTGACATTCCCTCATGAAGATTCATGTTCCGGTAATGAAACCATTTGTTGGCACAGGGGCAGACCCAGGGTTCACTCAAAGAGCGCACCAACAAGCCCTAGCTACTAGCCCTTTCGGCAACACCTGCAAAGCAGATGCAGTCTCACCCGAAGGAGCTATGAGGGGGGTTGCAGGACTGAGATGTCTACAACCAGGGGAATATCAAGTGGATCTAATACAACAACAAGGCAACATTCATATATCCCTCACCAAGCTAGATCTACCCTGCACAGTTATAGATCTGATCTAATACAACAATGAAAATAACAATATAACAGTGACAGAGATCAAAGCATCAATCACACACACAACACAATATGTACGTGGTTCACCCTCTCTCTAGGGATACGTCCACATAACTATTCTTATGATTTATTAAGATAAAGCCTACAGTTCTTGTCTGTGCTCTTAGCTAGTAGATCTTCTTTCTTCTCTCTCTTTCTCTCCCTTTCTTGTGCACCCAGCTGCAGAACTTGACCTTCACACACAGCTGAAGATCTTACAGTACCAGAAGGCTCTCTTACTTAGCACTTCTCTCTCTCAATACAATAATATCTCACCACAACAATAAAGCTAGATCGACAACAATATCGTACCAACCCAACCCGGATCCTCTTGAACTTTATTTATACATTAAAATATTTCACCGACAACCCTAGGCCGAAACCTAGGTGCCAAAACCCTAGATACCAAAACTCTACGTGTCTAAAACCCTAGGTCGACTTGACCCGCTTTTTTCAGGCTTCGCCAGCCTGCCTGTCCTTCCTTCTCGCGCAGTGCTCCAAAGCATCCAACGGTGGATTTTTCCACTTGCTGAGTTGTCCTCAATCCATCTTCCTTGCTGATCTACATCCTCAATCTCCTTGTCCAATGACTTTCATTTCCGTACTTTGCTCCATCTTTTCTGCTCTTTTGCTCACTTCGACCCAGTGACAGTCATTGTGTCTTCCGTGAAGTTCTCTTTTCACCTTTAATTCCTTGTTCTTCACTTCCTTCCATAACCAAGGGCCAACACTAGGAAGCCATGACAGATTGATCAAGATTGGTTGAATAAATTTCTCAACTCGTGAATGAATTTGGGAAAAATTGTACCACGAATGTCAACCAGAAACACACACAAGAAATTTGTTGTTGCAGAGGTTGAATTTGTGTTTATTGGAGTGAAATTGAACAAATTTCATGGTTGCAGAATTCCCATGGTAGAGATTGGGTGAAAATTGGGAAAAAGCCTCAATTTTTGCAGTGGAATTCATGAGGAATTGACACACAGGGTGTCGAATTTCATGTGCCAATGTTAATTTGGTACATGCAGGGCCATAGTTGGTTGTATGGAGTTAATTACAGAGATGTAATGATGGTTCCAAAAATAATTTTGAAGTTGGGAAAAATTGGACAAAACCCCTAATTTCTGCAATAGAATTATTGAAAAATTAGTTAAGCGTCACTAATATTTGCATGCCCTAAATATTGGTGATGCATCGAAAAATAAAGGTGTGTGGGTGTGCGCACTAAAATTTGGCGCTACACGGTGTAACGCTTGTGATGTGTGGAAAATAATGGTGCGTAGGTGTGCGCACTAAAATTTGGTGTTACACGGTGTAATGCTTGTGATGTGCGGAAAGTAGTTCTGCACACTAAAGATTTGGCATTGCACAGAAAAATAAGGGTGCGCAGTTGTGTGCACTAAAAATTTAGCATTGCGCGGAAAAATAAGGGTGTGTGGTTGTGTGCACTAAAAATTTGGCGTTGTGCGGAAAAATAATGTTGCGCAAGTGTGCACCATAAATATTTGGCGTTGCGCAGATATGCACATTAGAAATTTGGTGATGTGTGGTGCAGAGTTGGTGATGCACGAAAAATAATGGTGTGCGGGTGTGCACACTAAAATTAGGCTTCGAAGGGAGTAAAACTTGTGATGCATAGAAAAATTATAGTGCGCAGATGTGCACACTAAAATTTTTCACTACTTGGAGTAGAATTGGTGGCGCGCGGGTAATATTGGTGCACAGTGTGAGCACACCAAACCTTGGCATTGTGTCATGCGGAGAGTGCAATGCGTGCAAAATATGGGTGCGCAACACAAAAGTTGTGTGTAGTAGATATTGGTGCATGACAAAAAAATGGTGCACACTAGATATAGATGCGTCGTGCATGCGCTACATTTTGGCATTGCGCGTGTAGAATTGCACATACTAAATATGGGTGTATAATTTAGAAGTAGTGTGCACGAAGTCGGTTTGGCGGTCTATAACAACAAAAAACCAATGAATTTCTGCAACATTTTTTTTGTATTGTTTGAAGGTCATCTTTTTGCACAACATTTTTGAGGCCCTAAACAATGTTTTTAGCGACTCAAAAATAGTGCGCCAAAAATATAGTTTTTGCAGCTCAAATGAAAGAGCTCGACGATACCTTTCTAATGATGTATCCCATTCAAGTTAGGATAAGTGATTTACAACCCGAACAATGGAGAGTGAACTTTAAGCCCATTTAACTTCTGAAGGTCTTAACTTCTTGCTCTAGAATCTGATTGAGGCACATGAGGAGTATATGGAAAGCTATTGAACCATAGAATATAGTGATGGAGCTGAATTAAAATTCCAGGCATGTTAAAAATGACTAAGAGGGCATAGAAGGTACATGTAGCATTCAAAGCCAAAAACATAAATTGCCCTGAAACTTCAACAGGTTGTATCTAGCAGCCCAGAACCCAGAAAGAGGTGAAACATGGATAGATTGTCCAAAATATGTATATGAAGAAACCCAATTGGGATCCTACCAAAACTCCAATGGAGTAGGTGAAAAATGCATAATTACAGTTCATATTTGCACCTTGTTGAAGTATGAACATAAGAATTAATGAACAATTTTCAAATGACCATAACTTTCTGCTCAAGACTCAGAATTGAGCAAGGGAGTAGTCACTGGAAAGGTCTTGGATAGAGGAATCTAGATATCCACCCAAAAACTTAATTTGAGTAGTTAATTTTACAAGAAATTAGAAGAAAGAATTATGATGCATTGATGGAACATAATTGTACATAATTTCATAAATTTGTTAAATTATTTAGCCTAACAAATTGTGTTGGTTGCACATTTTGCAGAGTTAATAACATTTAGTTCATAACAGGTAAGAAGGATGAAATTTGGCTAAAGTTAAAAAGAGGTACTCAAGGCCAGAGTGTTATGATGAGAATGTAGGAGTCCAAAGAATGATAAGGTAGGAGTCCAAATGCAACCACAAGCGCTTAGGAATCCAAGAAGAGAAAATTTATTGGTGAAGGAAAATACTAAATAAATCCATTGATTTTAATTAGAGTGGAATCAAGGAACAAGAAGGAAAACTTTACTGGTTGAAGTAGTGTAGATCCATTCACCATAAAGGGTGTCAATGTACAGATAAGGTAATACATTGTGGGAAGTGTTGTTCTCAAAATAGTTCTCTTTCATGATCCTAGTTTCTAATAAAGAAAGACAAAGGGTGTACTTGGATATAAAGGACACATTTCCAAGGATTAGTCCTACAGTTTTTGGATAACACCCCCATGATAGTTATCAGAGTATCGAAGTGGAAGCATGGTTGTATGAAATAACTTCAGGGATGAAACAATAAAGTTCTGTACATACTAAATAAGTTTCAACAGATGCATCAACAATGCATTATGTGCATGTTAGATTTAGAAGGATGCGATCAGAGTTATTGGAGAGGAATTCCATAAATTTAGTGAATTCCAGAAGTGGATAAAGTACATGAACAATTGGAGAAGAAGACATATGTGCATCAATATGGCATGATGGAAGTTGACTATGCAAGTCAGGTTGAAATTAGATGGTCAGAACGTGAGAAAGTAATGGTTCAAGCAACTCCAAGTGTTGATATGTTCAGTCAAGACAGGTTGAAATCAGATGGTCAAGACATGATAAAGTAATGGTTCAAGCAACTCCAAGTGTGTGCAATTATGAGTTTTCTGTCATGGAATCCTTGTTGTTAAAATTCTATATATGAATTGTTATCGTTGCATGCATGTTGTTATTATTTCCGCTTAACTCTGTTCATACGCAAAATTCAGTATTTACTTTAATGGTATTAGAATTCATATATTTGGTGTGGCATTGCCCATTTGGCGGCTGGGGATATTACAACTGCTCCTCAAACTTGTGCCCTCCTTTTGCTGACTGAGAGTGAGTACAAATGAGGAGTGCCTAACCTCTATTTATACTAGTCTGCCAAGGTGTCTTTTCATGTGGGGCCGACCTTATCTCATGGATCCTTTTAATACTTTATTATTATTCTCTTTGGACCGACTTCTCTTCTAGGTTTTTCACACATTTGTTTAATGGTTCTCTTACTTCCGGAATACTCTATTCTAAGTACAAAGGTTACACTTCGAGGTTAATACCTCCTACAACTACCAAGACATCAACACTTCCGCTTAGTTAGAGAGGTATTAACTAAGATGTTCTTCATGTAATGGTATCAAACACATCCATCCATATCACATGGAATGGGCAAGACTTACATGGTCTTGCATACCAGTCTACATGTAGCATCACCATAGCCACACAGGCTATCTCGTGATCAAACAGATCATGTAACAAGTAGCATGGCCAAACAGGCCATCTCATGATCAAACAGATCATATAACAAGTAGCATGGCTAAACCGACCATCTCATGATCAAACAGATCATGTAACAAGTATCACCATCATAGCCACATAGACTATGGCATAGTCACAAACACAGATTATCTGATGGTCATGTCACAGTCATGCATCTGGGGTCTTATCATCCTTCTGGGATTTATGTCATCACGGGACTTGAGATAGTTCATATAGAACTAGGCAACTCACCAGCTCACACAAAATCCAACATCTAGTTCATAAAGAACTAGTAACTCGTCATCTCACACATAATTTGACATCTAGTTCATAAAGAACTAGTAACTCGTCATCTCATTCAAAATTTGACATCTAGTTCATAAATAACTAGTAACTCACCATCTCATACAAAATTTGGCATATAGTTCATAAAGAACTAGAAACTCACCAACTCACACAAAATTTGACATCTAGTTCATAAAGAACCAGTAACTCGCCATCTCACACAAAATCTGGCATCTAGTTCATAAAGAACTAGTAACTTGTCAGCTCACATGGAATCTGACATCTAGTTCATAAAGAACTAATAACCTATGGTTGGCACACTAGGAAACCGATCCACAGTGACCAGGCATCTAATCACAAGGATTAGGCGATGTAGTGCACACACACTACCCATCTAGCCTAAGGATAGGAAACACCTCCAACCACATAGGTTGGCCCACCAACTTGAAAATCTGGGTAACTCACTAGCCCCGAAGGCTCAAAATATGTTGACCTTGTGCGAGGTCATGTTGACTGGTGTCATGGTCAGTAACATACATACTAGACTATGTCACCGGAGTAGAAATATCTCAACATACCAGACTATTTCACTGGAGTATCTATGCACACCAGACTATTTCATTAGAGTAGCAATATCTCAACGTACCAGACTATTTCACTGGAGTATCTATGCGTACCATATTATTTCACTGGAGTACCAATATACCATGTTTCTATATGGAGTCACATCTGCAACATATCATACCCTATCACAAGGGTACATCCTTCCGGACCACACCAAGCTTGTCCATGAAGTACTATATCTTCACTCTTGATAGAGGCTTGGTCAACACGTATGCTATATGCTCATTTGTAGCGACATAGTAGAGCTTCACTACTCCCTTCTACACCATATATCTAATATAATGGTACCTGATCTCGATATGCTTTAACTTGTCATGAAACATCAGGTTCTCTATCAACTTCACATAACTCTAGTTGTCACACTAGATACAAGTTTCCTCTAACTCGATATCAAACAATTATGCAAGAAGCTTCTGAAGCCACACTGCTTCATTGTTAGCTGAACACGTCACTATGTACTCTGCCTCAGTCGTACTGAGCACCATACTCATCTACTTCCTGCTAAACCATGAGATCATAGTTGATCCTAAACTGAAGCAACATCTAGATGTACTCTTTCGGTCTGCAACACTTTCAGGTATCTCATCACATGTTTTGTTGCAATCAAGTGAACACGTCTTATCTCAACCATATACTGACTCAATGTGTTCACTCCAAAACATATATCTGGACTTGTGTTCATTAAGTACATCAATGAACCAATCATTTGTCTATACATGGTGGCATCCACTGTCTTTGGAGATGTATCACTCAATAAATTCAGATTTGTCACCATCGGTGTAGGCATGGATTTACAATCCATCATTCTGAATCTCTTCAGAATATCTACAACATATTTTACTTGGTTAAGGAAAATATCACTCGGTCTTTTCCATACCTCTAGACCTAATAAATAATGCATCATACCCAGGTCTTTCATCTCGAACTCTGTAGCAAGATTCCTCTTACTCTCAGTGATGAGCTTCTCGTCTCATGTTAGAAACAGGTCATCCTCACATAACAGTAATATCATCGGTCCACCATCCACAACCTTGTAGTAAAGGTTGGAATCTTCTTTCTCTTGGTAAATCCAAAGCTCATCAAGAAACTGTTTGATCTAGCATATCATGTCTTGGGTGCCTGCTTAGGCCCATACAAAGCTTTCTTCAATATGCAGACACGAGACTTATTCTCATGTATCTTGTGGCTGATCTATGTATACTTATTCTAACTACTGGAGCAAGTGTCTTGTCATAATCTTCTCCCTCTTGCTGGGAGAATCCTCTGGCCAAAAATCAGGCTTTGTACATATCCTATGCTGCTATCAGCACCATGTTTGATCTTGTAGATTAATTTGGAAGTCACCACTGACTTCCCTTGTGGTCTCAAGGAAGAAATCCATATCCCATTCCTTCTAACTGGCTTCCTCCTCTGTCACCGAAATAAGAGAATCTTCCCATGAGGTCTCATATCTCCTTGAAGCCTCTAAAGATTCGATCTAGACTCCTCAACTCATGGCACATGTCTGTCAATCCTAGAAGATGTATCTCTATCCCATCTGAATTTGAGGAGAAATACTTTTTGAATGAAAGTCTCTAAGCCACTGACTCTCTCTGAGATCATATTCACTCTGAGTCTCCATGCTTCCTTTGAAGCTTGGCTCCCTCTGAGTCTATGTAATATTTGGAGCCATATTCTCCCTCTATATGTGATGATTTCCTCTAAAGTCTCTTATGAATGGTCATGGGGAGGCTTCTCCTCCTTATTGGATCGTGAGGGCTGACTCCCTATGAACTCTAGTTTCTTTTGAGTTGGTACTTGGTGTGGCCACCTACCTCACCACTGGTGGAACCATCTTCTCCTCATGATATGGCTTATCAATTATATATGTCTTTGCATCCTGTAAAGTGTCACATGACCATGTTGGTATCTTCCTAGTTACTGCAACGATTCTGGGTAGGCCCTTCTGGCTCTACTAACTCTTCATGATGATCTGAAGAGTGATCAACTGCACTAGAGGGATTTGTTCGGTCATCTTTGTATCCTTTTGCTCCTTACAATCAATCTCCATATGAGATATTATGTATCTCGCAAAAGTACCCTTCTTAGTCCTCTTTTTCTTTGGTACATGGATGTATGCAGTCGAGTATACAACTTATTATTTGGGTAGTTTTCTCCATGTCTCAAACTAGAGACCATCTAATATGTTTCCTTCTGTAATTTTCACTATAGCTTCCCTCAGAGTTATCACCTGTGACATGCTCGGAACAAGACCAACAACAAGGGAAAACAATAGACAAGAATAATACTCTTATAATAATAATAAAAACAATAACAAGAACAATCGTTACAGTAGCTCGTTCTTAGAGCTATCACTTATGACCTGCCTGGAACAAGAGCCAAAATAAATAAAAAATACAATAATAAGAAATAGGAACAACGCTCTTTTAGTGTTGTGACCAATCATTCCTCCATGGTAACCTGCCCAGAACAAGAAAACAAGAAAACCAATATCTCCATGGTAACCTCCATGGAATTTACAAGATAACCTGCATGAGACAAGAGCAACAAGAGAAAAAGTATTTCCAATATAATAGCATTTTCATAAGAACACATCTATGTTAACAAGAATAAAAGACAATTTCATGGTAATCAATATATCATTACCTGCCTAGAAGCAAAACAAGAAGTATCTCCTAGAGGAGATGTTAGTTCATCTTGAAAACAAGTACAATAATCATTTATATCAATAGTACTCACATGCTACCAAGTATTCATTGTATCTAGAAGTAATAGAACTTTTCAAGGATTTCTATCACAACTTGTAATGTAGCAATTATCAAACTTGATATGTGCAAATTGGAAACTTGTCAATTTAATCAATCAAACCTGGAATCTAGAGTCTTATCTTCAAGAATGAGTGTTGTTGCTTTTTTTCTGAGTCTCCTTTACTCAAGATGACAAGTATTCTCTCCAACTTGTACCCTGTACTAAGACAATATGCTTTCTTGATAGAAATCTGAGTTTTGGAATATAATGCAAGTAAACTCAAAAATCTCAACCTTAATCAATCTAATACTTTGACTAGAGTTAGCTTATAACTTTAACTTTGACCAAAGGTTAGTATGATAAGCATACCTTTAATAGATCAAAATACAACTAGATGTTTATAGGATCACAAACAACTAGAGGCATATCAAAACAATCAAACCTGGAGTGCATTGTTCCTCTAAATGTGTTGGAACCGAGATCCCCCTAGATCTTCGATTGTTGCCTGGAAAAAAGATCCCTTCTCTTGCAAACACCCTCAATATAATGATATAGTTTAAACATATACAAGTACATACCTTTGGCAACAATGACAAAAAATGACAGGCAACGACACCATCCAACAATAGTGGTAAGCAATGACGAACCCCAAAAAATTCAAAGTGCTCCAACTTGCCATCTGAAGGTAGCTGGAGATGCGCAAGGGTAAGGAGCACTA
The DNA here is from genome assembly GCA_009831015.1 of Picea engelmannii. Classification (NCBI taxonomy): domain Eukaryota; kingdom Viridiplantae; phylum Streptophyta; class Pinopsida; order Pinales; family Pinaceae; genus Picea; species Picea engelmannii. The sequence goes on along the minus strand of ML782490.1, from coordinate 1,021,629 downwards.
AGACAACCAAAAATTAGCCCCAACATTTCACATAAACTTCACTGGTCTAGAGGAACTACAATTGGTATTGCAACTGGTGTTGCAATTGGCACTGCAACTAGTGTTGCAATTGGCACTGCAACTGGCACGAAGCAACTGACACTACAACTGGTACTGCAATAGCAACTGGCACTACATACCTAGGGTTTTATGAGGAAACCCTAAATTTTAATTTCAGAATTTTGGAGATTTGATCTAGGGGAAATATGCGCCCTAGTTAGGCGACCTTCTTGGTGGTTCAGTAAGTTCTCAACGAGCTTGAAAATGGAGGAAAATGAGGATATTCCTTCCAACAGTTAGACTATTATGAAGGAAACCAACTCTGATCCCATGTTAAAATTTTGGTATGCTCGTTTAACCATAGACAATGTCACATCATTGTCACCCAACCACAGACATTCACATATGCCACCCTTGAGCACACTAACATTTTCTTAGATAGAATGATTTTGACAAGTCCACACTAGAACCAATAGATAAACCCTAACCAGAAACACCACTACTGCAATAGCAAGACAATACCAAGAGAACATACCTCTACTAATAGAAGATTACCTTTACCAAGAGAAGCACACAATAGAGATACCAGAAAGACTGAGATTACACCACAACAACTGCTACACCACCCTCTTTAGACTTGTGCCTCCTTTTGTTGCAATTGCAGTTGCTCTTCCTCAAACATGTTCCCTATTTGTGTTGAGTGTGAGTGTGTACAAATGAGGAGTGCCTAGCCTCTATTTATACTAGTATGCCAAGGTGTCTTTTCATGTGGGGCCAACCTTACTTTCTGGAGCCTTTTAATACTTTATTATTATTATTCTCTTTGGGCCGACTTCTCTTCTAGGGGTTTCACACATTTGTTTAGTGATTCTCTTACTTCCAGAATATTCTATTATAAGTACAAAGGTTACACTTGGAGTTTAATACCTCCCGCAACTACCAAGACATCAACAAGGTGGACTACGTCCATTATATTATTAAATTAGACCCATTATGGTAGTTAGATATAATAAATGTGAGAAGGCTCTCTAGAATATTTTGAGGAGATAGAGAGTGCTATATAAATTAGTGTAAGCAATATATTGAATCATAGTGAATAATATTGTTATTGTACAAGCAAGGATTGTTTGAGGAGTTTTATACTTCCATAAGGATTAATGTATGGTGTTACCCTAGCTCAAGGGTTTTGTCTACATTCTTGTGTTCAATATTTGGTGAATGGTTTGGTTTATTCTTATTGATATTATGGGTTTATTTTAAGATATATTTTTAGATCTATTCAAGTACTTAACAATTGGTATCAGAGCATTTTCCTTGGAAAAAAAAGGGAAGAAGTGTTTGGGCTATTTTTGCATATTTTTTCTAGGGAAAAAAGAGGGCGACACACTTAAGGTTTAGATCGAAAAATTTATGAGCTGAATTTGGAAAAAAAAATTGGACATTTGAATTTCTCTCGAAAAAATACCCAATTAAAAAAAAAAATCGGTCGAAACAAAGTCCGGGAAGTAAATCTATGAGCATTTTAAATTCGGCCATTTTCAGGGTTTTTCTAGAAAAAGCCGCATGATTTGCATAGTAAGTTATTTTATAAACCCTACTTTTTGTATAATATTTCTCTAAGTAAGACGATTTTTACTAGAAAGGATGATGGCCCTTGTATTGAAGAATATATACAACATCAAAAGTCATCATGAAAATATCAGTGGAGAATTTGTCTACACTATGGTTTACAAGAAGATGCTCGCATATGGTGGAACTCATTTAATTATAATGAATTGATGGCACTTTCTAATGAAGCATATGTAAAATTAATTTTAGACAAGTGGTATCATACAAAGTGTAAGGATGAAAAGAGCAGTAAGAGTTTATTTTCATGTGGAAACTCTATATTACAAGTTTATGGTGGTATTCATAAGGAGAAGGTTATTGTTTCTATTAACCCTAGTTGCATGCATAATTTTATCAATGTTCAGTTGGTTAATCGACTACAATTTCCTGCAAAAAATATTCAAAGCACACAGGTTGAGGGTGAAAATGCTAAAAATTTTAAAGATTTAAAGCTCAGTATGGACAAATATGTGTTGCATTCATATTTTTGTGCTATAGATATGAATGAGGTGGATATTATTTTGGGATATCCTTATATGGCCACAATTGGTATAGTTAATATTAATGGGGAAAATAAGTTTTTGAAACTTTGGTACAAGAAAAAGAAAGTTACATTGCAGGATGTGTCACTTAGTAAGAAAGAAGGGTCCACAGGGGAAAGAAAAGAAGTTATCACAGATTCTGAAGTTGAATCAGAGGCAGAGTCTACAGAAGGAGAGGAAGGAAATCCACATGAAGGACACAATAAATACGTCAAGGATATCATTGAATCAAAGACACACTATGTTGCAGAGTTAAAGAAAAAAGAACATATTCCTACAGTTGTTGTATATCGCCATTTACACCATATAGAGAAACCATGGTCATCAAGGCAGGGGCGTGAGCATCAACACACTTATGAACTAGAATGGCACCAAAAAGGAGACCAATCAAGAGGCACATGGAGGACTACCATCACTGTAGGATGACATCATGCTAGATAAACAATCCCATGGCAACCCCGACATGATGCAGAGCAAGCTCAGGGTGGCAAGGCAACAATTGGATATCATGTTCGGCTTCCATTGGGATGGATGGATGGTCGTATTTGGTATAAATTGGCTACATTTCTTAGCCAGTCATATTGTATGATTTCCTCATGTGTTTCGAGGATGAAACATGTGAAGGGAGATGGAATGTACTATACCTTGGGAGGTAATATGGGGTACCTAGGGAGGTACCCAATGGGAATGTGGTTATGTGTATTCAATGTAAGGTGGACTAGGTCCACTATATTATTAAATAATACTCATTATGGTAGTTAGATATAATAAATGTGAGAAGACTCTCTAGAAGGTTTCGAGGAGATAGAGAGTGATATATAAAAAAGTGTAAGCAGTGTATTGAAGCATAGTGAAGAATCTTGTTATTGTGCAAGCAAGGATTGCTTGAGGAGTTTTATCCTTCCATAAGGATTAATGTATGGTGTTACCATACCTCAAGGGGTTATTATATCTAACTACCATAATGGGTCTTATTCTTGTTGATATTATGGGTTTATTTTGAGATTTATCTTCATATCTATTATAGTACTTAACAATTGGTATCAAAGCACTTTCCTTAACCAAAGAAGGGAAGAAATATTTGGTTCATTTTGCAGATTTTTTAAAAAAGATGAAAGGGAGCGACACACTTCATAATCAGTTCTAAAACTTTCTACTCAGAATTTGCAGAAAAATAATTGGAAATTTCAATTCCTCTCAGAAAAATTCCCAATTTCAAAAAGAAAATCGGCCGAAACGGAGTTTGGGAAGTGAAGTTATCATCATTTTAATTTGGAAAATTTAATTTTAGACAAGTGGTATCATACAAAGTGTAAGGATGAAAAGAGCAGTAAGAGTTTATTTTCATGTGGAAACTCTATATTATAGGTTTATGGTAGTATTCATAAGGAGAAGGTTATTATTTCTATTAAACTTAGTTGCATGCATAATTTTATCAATGTTCAGTTGGTTAATCGACTGCAATTTCCTTCAAAAAATATTCAAAGCATACAGGTTGAGGGTGAAAATGCTAAAAAATTTAAAGATTTGAAACTCAATATGGATAAATATGTGTTGCATTCATATTTTTATGCTATAGATATGAATGAGGTGGATATTGTTTTGGGATATCCTTGGATGGCCACAATTGGTATAGTTAATATTAATGGGGATTTTTTTTTTTTGAAACTTTGGTATAAGAAAAAGAAAGTTATTGCAGGATGTGTCGCTTAGTAGAAAGAAGGGCCCACGGGGGAAAGAAAAGAAGTTATCGCATATTCTGAATTTGAATCAGAGGCAGAGTCTACAAAAGGAGATGAAGGAAAGCAATGTGAATGACACAATAAATACGACAAGGAGATCATTGAATCAAAGACACACTATGTTGCAGAGTTAAAGAAAAAAGAACAGGTTCCTACAGTTGTTGTATATCACCATCTACACCATATAGAGAAACCACAGTCATCAAAGTAGGGGCGTAAGCATCAACACACTTATGAACTAGCATGGCACCAAAAATGCAACCAGTCAAGAGGCATATGGAGGACTACCATCACTGTAGGATGACATCGGGATAGATAAACAATCCCATGGAAACCCCAACATGATGCAAAGAAAGATTAGGGTGGCAAGGTAACAATTAGATATCATGTTTGGCTGCCATTGGGATGGATGGATGGTCGTACTTGGTACCATTTGGCTACATTTCTTATCCAGACATATTGTATGGTTTCCTCACGTGTTTCGAGGACAAAACATGTGAAGGGAGATGCTATGTAGTATACGTAGGGAGGTAATATGGGGTACCTAGGGAGGTACCCAATGAGAACGTGGTTATGTATATCCAATGTAAGGTGGACTAGGTCCACTATATTATTAAATAAGACTCATTATAATAGTTAGATATAATAAATGTGAGAAGACTCTCTAGAAGGTTCTGAGGAGATAGAGAGTGTTATATAAAAAAGTGTAAGCAACGTATTGAAGCATAATGAAGAATATTGTTATTGTACAAGCAAGGATTGCTTGAGGAGTTTTATCCTTCCATAAGGATTAATGTATGGTGTTACCCTACCTCAAGGGGTTATTATATCTAACTACCATAATGGGTCTTATTCTTGTTTATATTATGGGTTTATTTTGAGATTTATCTTCATGTCTATTATGGTACTTAACAATTGGTATCAGAGTACTTTCCCTGGCCAAAGAAGGGAAGACATTTTTGTTTCATTTTGTCGATTCTTTATAAATAAGAAAGGGAGAGACACTTTTCAGACTCACTTCTGAAATTTTCTGCTCAGAATTTGCAGAAAAATAATTGGAAATTTGAATTCCTCTCGGAAAAATTCCCAATTTAAAAAAGAAAATTGGTCGAAACGGAGTTCAGGAAGTGAAGTTATCATCATTTTAATTTTGGCAAATTTTCAGGGTTTTTTCGGAGAAAAAAAACCACGTGATTTGCACTGTAAATTTTTTTTTTTAATCCCTAGTTTTATTTTTGGGTTATGGAAAACAAGCTATTTTTTTTTCTGGCAAAGATGATGGTCCTAATATTGAAGAATTCCTCAAGGTTCACAAGTCAAAATGGAAAGATAAGTGGAGATTTTATTTATTCTTATATCTTAGAGACGATGTTGGCACATGGTGGCAATCATTGGACCAGGTCAATATGGTGGGGATTTTCGATGAAGAACTTGAATAAAATGTATTTTTTGATAGGTGGTCTCGTGTTGAAACACAAGATAAAAAGAGCACCAGGGGTTTATTTTCATGTGGCAACTTTGTATTACAGGTTCATGGATGTATTCATAAAGAAAATATCATTGTTTCTATTAATCCTAGTTGCCAACAAAATTTTATCAATGTTCAATTGGTTAATAGATTGCAAGTTCATGCAAAAAATGTTCAAAGCACACAGGTTGAGGGTGAAAATGTTCAATATTTTAAAGATTTGAAGATCACCATGGGCAAATATGTGTTGCATTCTGATTTTTATGCTATGGATATGGATGAAGTGGATATTTTTTTTGGATATCCTTGGATAGAATCAGTGGGTACCATCAATATTAATGTGCAAAATATGTTTTTGAAGTTGCAGTACAAGAAAAATAAAATCACATTGTAGGATGTGTCTCTTAGTAAGGAAGATGGGCCCACAAAGGCCAGCAAAGAAGTTATTTCTGAGTCCGAAGTTGAATTAGAGGTAGATTCTACAAAATGAGATGAAACAATGCCACAAGATGGACACAATAAAGAAGCTAAGGAGGTCATTGAATCAAAGGCACAATGAATTGCAGATTTGAAGAAAACAAAAAAAAACTCCTATAGTTGTTGTATATCGTCATCCACATCATATAGAGAAACAAAAATCATCAAGGCCAGGGCATGAGCATCAACACACTTATGCACCAGTAGGGAACCAAAAAGGAAACCAATCTGGAGGTGCATGGAGGCCTACAACATTACAGTAAGACATCAGGATAGAGAAACAATCCCATGGAAAAACTGACACGATGTGGAGCAAGATCAGGGTAGCAAGGAAGCAGTTGGACATCATGTTCATCTTCCATTAGGATGAATGGATGGTCGTACTTGGTACTAGTTGGCTACATTGCTTAGCAAATCATTTTGTATGGTATTTTCATGTGTTTCAAGGATGAAACATGTGAAGGGGGATAAAATATAGTATACCAAGAGAGGTAATATGGGGTACCTATGGAGGTAACCGATGAGAATGTGGTTATGTATTATTAGTGGAGGCCATTCAATGTAAGGTGGACTAGGTCCTCTATATTATTAAATAAGGCCCACTATGGTAACTATATATAATAAATAGGCTTTCTAGAAGATTCATTCTCTAGAATGTTCCTAGAAAATTGAGAATGCTATATAAAGAAGTGTAAGCAATGTATTGGATCATATTGAAGAACATTGTTATTGTAAAATAAAGGAGTGTTTGAGGAGTGTTATCCTTCCATAAGGATTAATATATGGTGTTATTGTAACATAACCAACCATAAAGTACCTTTTTGAGGAATGGGGCATCTAAATTTATTTTCCCTCAAATGTCTCAAATCCTATGTCCAAGGTCTTCATCCTCTTCTTCTCATCAAGAGATTTCCAACCACTATCACCATGATCCAATCTGAGATTTGAATCAGAATTTATGCCCTTCCAAAGTTCTGCAAGCTTCAATGGTCAAATACCACGTGACACCCCACGTCGATCCATATCACATGCACCGTCTCCAAGTCCCTACCTCCATGGTGGAACCCCATCCACCGTTCCATCTCACGGCAGAGCTCCTTTCTCATTGAACACTTAAGCGAGGAGGGTTCGACACTTCAGTGTTGAGCGCCCTTTTTTGTCTATGCACGAGACCTCCCGGAGTCCCGAACTCCCGAAGTCCTGTAAACTTGCCACGTGGCCATGGCCTTCGGGCCTTCGGTCTCTCTATAATACTACACCCTAAACCCTCCGGAGTCCCGGTCACTTCACCAACCACTCTGGTTGTGCAGGCACATACCAAGGGCTGACACGTAGCAAGGGCCAAGAGTGACATGTGCCCTCATCAAGGGGTGACATGTGTCAATATCCAACATGCATAATGGATCTGCAAAATGTCCATATCTCAATGACACATAGCATGTCGATGATGGGTCCACATCACCATGGTGACATCATCTTTCCATGTCACACCAGACTAACAACCTTCTAACATCCTTCAGATCTCGCAGTCGAGATCTAGCCATGTAGATCCGTAGATCTACAGCTCTCGTTACTTTAGGACTTTGCCCTTCATAAGATTTTGCAGAGCAAACTCCTTGTGACTCCTAGAGTTGGTCAGCGTCAGGCTGACCATAGCCTAGATCTCATGGTCATGGTTTATCCAAGTAGACCAACTGATCTATGACTCCTATCACTTTGTGAATTTGTCGTTCGGGTGCTCCACTCATTTACCTCCCCCTTCTTTCAGGAGTGGTCAACGTCGGGCTGACCTTGGCATAGATCCAATGGCCAAGGAAGATCCTGAAGGATCCCCAGATCTACGATCCATGTTAATTCACCACTCCAGCCTTTGGGGGTTCCATTGTGTAACCCTCTCCTTACTCCTGGAATTGGTCAAAGCCGAATTGATCGAGGAGTAGATCCAATGGTCACGAGTGGTCTCGAAGGTCCTCCATGTCGACGACCCTCGTCGCTTCGTGACTTCGGTATTCAGGAGTTTGGCCACGTAAATTTTGTATTGCTCTTGGAGTGGTCAGCATCGGGCTGACCAAGGTCTAGGCCCAAAAAATGACATTTGGCAGAAGGCAAGGGTGACACGTGGCCCAATTAACTGGTGCCACGTGTTCAAATCCATTCGATACCTAGGGTCTGTGAAAATCACAAGTCAGGGTGACACATGTTACACCTACAATCATTCCACATCACCCTAGGTGACATCAGTATACTACGTCACTCCGTCCTTCGGTGCTCCAGCGATATTATCTTTCACTTACCGGTTAAACTTACCGGAACAGGACTACGCTAAAGTACCTGACGCCATCTTTTCATTAGGCTCAATCTGACGGTCGATAAGGGTTCTGGAGGATCCTTAGATCCATGCTTCATGTTAATTCACAACTCCGGACTTCAGAAGTTTTGACTCTACGTCCTCTCCATTCTCTTGAAGTAGGACTTCGTCAAAGTATCACACATGGGTCCTTCCTCTGAATGATCGAAGGATTAAGAGGGGTTCTCAATGGAGTCCCCAGATAGATAACTGAGAGGGATCCCGAAGGATCTGAGGACCGATGGTCCACGTTGCTTCGTAAATTTGACATTCAATAGTTTTTCTTGTAATATTCTTGCTTTCTCCCAAATCTTCAAACTTCGAACCATGCCCGATCCATCACCACATGCACCTAGCGTTCATGACCATTATTTACTCTGGCTTACAGAGCTTCGGGAAAACTCACGCATTCTTGTGTTTACACTTCAATGTCGCTGAATAACCAAACTTGGGGATAACTATTGATCGGTGGACACACATCCCTTTACTATCAAAAGTCTAGATTAACTTCGTGGCTCCAACCTTCGCCTATTTTCGAGGGTTGTGAAGTCATATGTCTCAGAGATTTGAATTCCTAGAGTTCTGAAGCCTGAGTAGCTTCCCTCTTTTCGAGTTAACGAGGAGTTTCCAACCCTGGGTCATATGGAATCATATCGAGGTTCGGGGGGGGGGGACTACACTCATATTTTTGCCAAGATTTAATTAAGGCCATGGGTATGAGCCCTCGGTCACACGGGTGAAATTTCTGAAGGAAGCGCCCTTCTTCCACCAAGTTTGAACTTTAAATTCTCGCTAAGGTAGACTCAAAAGGTCGGCATGACTTAAACGTTTCAGTTAATCCTACCCCAAATATCCTATAGACTCACATTCCATAACTCTCTAATGCCTAGGCTGAGGCAAGTAGAAGGCCATGTAAATATAGTAGTTCATAGAAGAAAATGAGCATTTCCATTAACTGTTCAAAAATTTTAAAACTTAACCATAAACACAGACATTCAATCATCACATCCATTGTACCACATAGAGCATGAAAATACTTATTTATTACAGTTGATCACCAACTAACTGATTGTGGGTGTTTGCCTCTCCACCCAACCATAGGCTCACAGGAATTAATTCTTAACGCTCTGGCCACCCCTGTGCCAATCCACGATATCACTAGGGAAATTTCTACAAGTTTCTCAGAGGATTTTTTTTTTTGTCACAGTCTCTGTGAGGTTTATCAGATGCCTCCTCAGCATCAAACCCATAGTCTCCATCTCGGGTCGCGTTCTCCTCTGTACATGCACTCATGTCTAGTGTATCTTCTGCTCTCCACAGAGCCTCACGTGCATGCCTCCTCCTCCGCATGTCTCCTTCTTGTCTGTCTTCTCCGTTATATATCCCCATGCCTTTCTCCTCCTTGGGAAGGTTATCAACTTGTCATGTCCCTTCTGTTAGAAGGACACTCAGGTCAGCCTAGTCTTCCAGACCTTGTGGTACTTTGGGCTGACATTATTCAGTCAGACCATGCTTCCATTCATGGAGGTGGTTGATGGTTCAACCACCAGTCCTTCTTTCCTTAACCGCTTCCTCCTCGGGATCTAGATGGGACTTATTATCTCAGCAAATAGAATTTGGGTCATTTGAACTAATGAACCCTCTTCTATAGTTTCCTCACTCTTTCCTCTTGTGATATCATGGCCAGTATTTCGAGGCTTCACTCCTGCAGTCCGTTATTGGAAATTCAAACAATAACACATTTACATCGTTCACATCCCACAACATGGTAATCCTAATTAATGATTAATTACAATATGGTGGAAACATGGGTGTTACAATACCCTCCCCCTTAAAAAGGAACATCGTCCTCGGTGTTGTTTCTTAGTAACACCTGTCATGCCTTTCCCATTCAGCTGCTTTAGAAGTCTTGACCTTCTTTCTTGGTCAGGTCCTTTTTCAGACTCTTGGCTTTCTCCACCTGTCTTCACTAATTATTGGACAACAAGTTCACATTAATCAAAAATTCATGCGAAACATATTACTATTGTTCAAAATTCAAGAGGTAATTTTTCATAATCTAGCACAATACTTATCTGTGCAGTCCATGGATTTGCATCCACATGGCTATCTTGTTATCCAGGCTCATTGTTTTTCCTGGACATACCCATTGCGTGCATGATCCCAATCAATAGTTTACTAGGATTATCAAAGTCTCCTCTTCCTTGCGGACAATCACCCTCCAGGCCCATGCTCAGGTATCCCCTTCTCTGATATGCACTTATTCGGGTGATCCATCTTGGCTTGCCAAGGATTTCTCGCACAAGAAGAATTTCAAAGAATTCATTGAGCCTTACATTCAAGGCCTCCCTCTGACTTGCTCTGTCGAGGCATCCCTCTGGTTTGTGTTGCCATAACACGCATGTTCTAGGGTGATCATGGCTTACCACAGGTTTTCTTGTCCCAATCAGCAGCCTTTTTCATGCTTTCCTGCTTAACAGCCTTCATCTGTCCTCCATGGACAGATCCTTTTTGTCTCACCTATATTATGGGTACACATAAATTATGAGATATCATCATTAATTTCAAATTCGATTTTTTTTTTCAAATATGTCACCTACAAATATCCAAATTCCACATTTATTTTGCATATTTGTTCTACACATGAACCAGATTCACACGCATGGGTTTCTCCTTCCCATAGAAGTTTGGCTCAACAAGAAATTGGGTTTCCTTATGGCTTACTACGCTGCCATATCCAAGATCCTTTTCTTCATACCATTTCCAACATTCCTTAGCCAAACAAATTGTTAGTTTTCATGTACATTATATTTTCCAAACTATGCATACTAACAATCTAGTCATTTTGTTTATTCAAGGATACAAAGAAAAAGAGAATATGATTATTTACATATGCATCTTTTCAACATACTAAATTCACCAAATGAAATTCAAATATCAAATGTCTTTAATCAATGTGTAAATTTTCGTGGCCACATTCACACCCAATGCACCCTTGCATTGATTCAAGTTTGCCACACTTGATGACAAGTACTTTTCCATGGTGCATTGAAGCTTAGCCAAGCACTTCACCATATGGATTATTCATTCTCGTTCATTGTTGCAGCAGGACTATGCTTTCGGCTACAGGATGATCATGATCCCAAATCAATACATATGAAACTATAAGTTTCTCTTGCATGCACCCAAGCATTCTTCCTTCATTTTCTTACAAGGATTATAACTCATCTTTGGTTGGCATCAACTTCCTCTCTCTACTATTCAGGCTCTTTTACTGAATCATACCCTACTTGGGTATTGATGGCATACAACAACCACTTCAAAATTATGTGCATATCATTAAGATACTGAAATATTTTCAAAAGGGGGTTCTTACCAATTCCCTTCACAATTTATACCATACAGACACGAACAATTTTATATCTGTGGCTCCTGGCACCCTCTCTGATATTACCTCAGCAAGAGTGCCTTATGGGGACTTTTAAAGTCCCTTCAACATTTTTTTAACAACCACCTTCTCATAGTCATCCTCTTCTTGAGGTTGTTCATCATTAACAACTGTCTTTCTCAACAACTCCAATTCCTTTCTACAAATGTCATATATCATGATTATATTAATTGTCAAGAAAGGTAAAAATGTATGTATCACTTCAACAAAAAAAAATTAGATATGTCTAGGCACATCCTTATGTACTTCTTCATGTTATCCTTAATGTTTCCACAAATAAAACACAAACAATTTTCAATTATTTCTACAGTCATGTAACTATAATCCTTATGATGTCAAACACTTACCTGCATCAGTAATCCATCTCTCATACTAGAGAAATACACCAACAACTAGGAAGGAGTCAAGGAACTCTTCCTTGGTCCAACTCTTCTACACAGCCTTGGGCTTTCATTCCAACTGAGTTACTTTCCAAGGCCTCATTGGCTTTAGTTAACGTGGCTCATCCATGCCTATTCATGCAAACTTACTTATCTATTCACTCTCCCTTTTTCTAGTTGTACTTGTTCCCACAACCACTCTTCTAAGGCTTACAAATCTGTTAAACAATTCATAGTTCTTAGGCTGAGAAAAGTGTTCCTCTTTTTTCTCCTTCTTTGCTTATGCAATCTACTTCTTGTTGTGATCTTCCTGCTCCTTTCCTTGAGCCACCTTGGTTAGGCTCACCCTAACCTATTTTTTACCTCGGCATGCTCCAATAGCAAACTTCTTGTTCATAAGGAATCATGAACATGTGCATTCTGCACATTACCATTCAATTATCAAAATGGTCAACATTCATTTGTCAGTACTCCATTCATGCGTGATGTTTTAAAATGCAATCCAAGATTCTCATATACATACATACATACATACATACATACATACATACATACATACATACATATATATATATATATATATATATATATATATATATATATATATATATATATAT
>ML782490.1:997104-1008911 GCA_009831015.1 Picea engelmannii | reverse complement strand
AGAGTCTTCACACAGTTCCTCCACAGGGAACTCCTTCAACATGAAACTTCCTTATTGTGTATCCTTCACTCTCTGTGATAGCCTCAACCTTGAGTTGGCTTCAGCTGGGTACCAAATGTTTCATAAGGAATATAAACATGCATCTTTGTCATGCATCCAAAATATGTATCCATGCATATTCTAGTTTTGTTAACTTACATTCATGATGTGCTTAACCATATGCATAATCATAAGCCTATGTGTAGCTGCCATAGGTATATTTCATAGCCTACACACATCTCTACTTTAAAATCAATCAACTCATGATTGTTCACAATCATTCTCATGTGATCCTCAAAGGCATAATCATTTGCCTCTTATCATGACAACATAGCATCCTTGCTCGTTCACTCTTTCATCTATTTATACTAGTTTTTCCTGAGGGAATGGAGCACATTTCCCTTAAGCTATGTTTCAAAACAGAACTTTCATGACTCTTCGAAATGGAGTCAACCATGCATCCATGGTATTCACTTAATCTTGGAAAGTGCAATTCTTGCCTTACATGTCACTCATCAAGGAAGCCATATTATGTCTTTAGTATACATATATCCTTACATCATACATGTGCATCACTTGCACATTTAATATATTTCATACCTAATTGGTATTAATACCAGTCTTCATGTCAAGAAGCCTCACAATGCATTAACCCGTGCCTTCAAACACATACAAACCTAGCCAAACATTCATCATGCAAGCTCATTGCTTGCACCCTTTCCATGTCATACGTGCATATGGACGTACCAGACCTCCAGATACTCCTCCAAGGATATTGATACCTTCCTTATGACAAGAATTTCAGAGACTTCATTGAGCCTTACATTCAAGGCCTCCCTCTGACTTTCTCTATCGAGGTGTCCCTCTGGCTTGTGTTGCCATAACACGCATGTTCTAGGGTGATCATGGCTTACCATAGGTTTTCTTGTCCCAATCAGTAGCCGTTTTCATGCTTTCCCACTTAACAGCCTTCATCTGTCCTCCATGGACAGATCCTTTTTGTCTCACCTGTATTATGGGTACACATAAATTATGAGATATCATCATTAATTTCAAATTCGAAAATTTCTTGCAAATATGTCACCTACAAATTTCCAAATTCCACATTTATTTTACAGATTTGTTCTACACAGGAACCAGATTCACACGCATGGGTTTTTCCTTCCCATAGAACTTTGGCTCAACAAGAAATTGGGTTTCCTTATGTCTTACTACGCTGCCATATCCAAGAGCCTTTTCTTCCTGCCATTTCCAACATTCCTTAGCCAAACAAATTGTTAGTTTTCATGTACATTATATTTTCCAAACTATGCATACTAACAGTCTAGTCATTTTGTTTATTCAAGGATACAAAGAAAAGGGAAATATGATTATTTACGTATGCATATTTTCAACATACTAAATTCTCCAAATGAAATTCAAATATCAAATGTCTTTAATCAATGTGCCAATTTTCGTGGCCACGTTCACACCCAATGCACCCTTGCATTGATTTCAAGTTTTCCACACTTGATGACAAGTACTTTGCCATGGTGCATTGGAGCTTAGCCAAGCGCTTCACCATATGGCTTATTCATTCTCATTCATTGTTGCAGTAGGACTATGCTTTCGGCTACAGGATGATCATGATCCCAAATCAGTACATATGAAACTATAAGTTTCTCTTGCATGCACCCAAGCATTCTTCCTTCATTTTCTTACAAGGATTATAACTCATCTATGGTTGGCATCAACTTCCTCTCTCTACTATTCGGGTTCTTTTACTGAATCGTACCCTACTTGGGTTTCGATGGCATACAACAACCACTTCAAACCTATGTGCATATCATTAAGATACTGAAATATTTTCATAAGGGGGTTCTTACCATTTCCCTTCATAATTTATACCATACATGCATGAACATTTTTATATCTGTCTTGGCTGATGGCACCCTCTCTGATATTACCTCATCAACGATGCCTTATGGGGACTTTTAAAGTCCATTCAACATTCTTTTAACAACCACCTTCTCATAGTCATCCTCTTCTTGAGGTTGTTCACCATTGACAACTGTCTTTCTCAACAACTCCAATTCCTTTCTACACATGTCATATATCATGATTATATTAATTGTTAGGAAAGGTAAAAATGTATGTATCACTTCAACAAAACATTTTTAGATATGTCTTGGCACATCCTTATGCACTTCTTCATGTTATCCTTAATGTTTCCACGAATAAAACACAAACAATTTTCAATTGTTTCTACAATCATGTAACTATAATCCTTATGATGTCAAACACTTACCTTCATCAGTAAATCCATCTCTTGTACTAGAGAAATACACCGATAACCAGGATGGATTCAAGGAACTCTTCCTTAGTCCAACTCTTCTACACGGCCTTGGGCTTTCAGTCCAACTGAGTTACTTTCCAAGGCCTCACTGGCTTTACTTAACGCGGTTCATCCACGCCTATTCATGCAAACTTACTTATCTATTCACTCTCCCTTTTTCCATTTGTACTTGTTCCCACAGACGCTCTTCTAAGGCTTACAAATCCGTTAAACAATTCATAGTTCTTAGGATGAGAAAAGTGCTCCTCTTTTTTCTCCTTCTTTGCTTATGAAATCTACTTCTTGTTGTGATCTTCCTGCTCCTTTCCTTGAGCCACCTTGGTTAGGCTCACCCTAACCTATTTCTTACCTCTGCATGCTCCAATAGCAAACTTTTTGTTCATAATGAATCATGAACATGTGCATTCTGCACATTACCATTCAATTATCAGAATTGCCAACATTCATTTGTCAGTACTCCATTCATGCGTGATGTTTTAAAATGAAATCCAGGATTCTCATATACATACATACATACATATATATATATATATATATATATATATATATATGCAGCCCACTTCTTAATTCTTGACAGTCATTAAGGTTGTGACTATGTTTTCTCGATAGAGTCTTCACACAGTTCCTCCACAGGGAATTCCTTCAACATGCAACTTCCTTATTGTGTATCCTTCACTCTCTGTGATAGCCTCAACATTGAGTTGGCTTCAGTTGGGTACCAAATATTTCATAAGGAATATAAACATGCATATTTTTCATGCATTCAAATTATGTATCCACGCATTTTATGGTTTTGTTAACTTACATTCATGATGTGCTTAACCATATGCATAATCATAAGCCTGTGTGTAGATGCCATAGGTATATTTCACAGCCTACACACATCTCTACTTTAAAATCAGTCAACTCATGATTGTTCACAATCATTCTCATGTGATCCTCAAAGGCATAATCATTTGCCTCTTATCATGACAACATAGCATCCTTGCTCGTTCACTCTTTCATTTATTTATACTAGTTTTTCCTGAGGGAATGGAGCACATTGCCCTTAAGCTATCTTTCAAAACAGAACTTTCATGACTCTTCAAAATGGAGTCAACCATGCATCCATGGTATTCACTTAATCTTGGAAAGTGCAATTCTTGCCTTACATGTCACTCATCAAGGCAACCATATTATGTCTTTAGTATACATATATCCTTACATCATACATGTGCATCACTTGCACATTTAATATATTTCATACCTAATTGGTATTAATACCAGTCTTCATGTCAAGAATCCTCACAATGCATTAACCCGTGCCTTCAAACACATACAAACCTAGCAACACATTCATCATGCAAGCTCATTGCTTGCACCCTTTCCATGTCATACGTGCATATGGACGTACCAGACCTCCAGATACTCCTCCAAGGATATTGATGCCTTCCTTATGACAAGAATTTCAAAGACTTCATTGAGCCTTACATTCAAGGCCTCCCTCTGACTTGCTCTGTCAAGGCATCCCTCCGGCTTGTGTTGCCATAACACGCATGTTCTAGGGTGATCATGGCTTACCATAGGTTTTCCTGTCCCAATTAGTAGCCTTTTCATGCTTTCCTGCTTAACATCCTTCATCTGTCCTCCATGAACAAATTATTTTTGTCTCACCTGTATTATGGGTACACATAAATTATGAGATATCATCATTAATTTCAAATTTAAAAATTTCTTGCAAATATGTCACCTACAGATTTCCAAATTCCACATTTATTTTGCAGATTTGTTCTACACAGGAACCAGATTCACACGCATGGGTTTTTCCTTCCCATAGAACTTTGGCTCAACAAGAAATTAGGTTTCCTTATGGCTTACTACGCTGCCATATCCAAGATCCTTTTCTTCCTACCATTTCCAACATTCCTTAGTCAAACAAATTGTTAGTTTTCATGTACATTATATTTTCCAAACTATGCATACTAACAATCTAGTCATTTTGTTTATTCAAGGATATAAAGAAAAAGGAAATATGATTATTTGCATATGCATCTTTTCAACATACTAAATTCTCCAAATGAAATTCAAATATCAAATGTCTTTAATCAATGTGCCAATTTTCGTGGCCACATTCACACCCAATGCAATCTTGCATTGATTTCAAGTTTGCCACACTTGATGACAAGTACTTTGCTATGGTGCATTGGAGCTTAGCCAAGCGCTTCACCATATGGCTTATTCATTCTCGTTCATTGTTGAAGCAGGACTATGCTTCTAGCTACAGGATGATCATGATCCCAATTCAGTACATATGAAACTATAAGTTTCTCTTGCATGCACCCAAGCATTCTTCCTTCATTTTCTTACAAGGATTATAACTCATCTTTGGTTGGCATCAACTTCCTCTCTTTACTATTCGGGTTCTTTTATTGAATCGTACCCTACTTGGGTATCGATGGCATACAACAACCACTTCAAAATTATGTGCATATCATTAAGATACTGAAATATTTTCATAAGGGGGTTCTTACCATTTCCCTTCATAATTTATACCATACAGGCATGAACATTTTTATATCTGTCTTGGTTGTTGGCACCCTCTCTGATATTATCTCATCAATGGTGCCTTATCAGGACTTTTAAAGTCCCTTCAACATTATTTTAACAACCACCTTCTCATAGTCATCCTCTTCTTGAGGTTGTTCACCATTGACAACTGTCTTTCCCAACAACTCCAATTCCTTTCTACACATGTCATATATCATGATTATATTAATTGTCATGAAAGGTAAAAATGTATGTATCACTTCAACAAAACATTTTTAGATATGTCTTGGCACATCCTTATGCACTTCTTCATGTTATCCTTAATGTTTCCACGAATAGAACATAAACAATTTTCAATTGTTTCTACAGTCATGTAACTATAATCCTTATGATGTCAAACACTTACCTTCATCAGTAAATCCATCTCTTGTACTAGAGAAATACACTGACAACCAGGAAGGAGTCAAGGAACTCTTCCTTGGTCCAACTCTTATACACAGCCTTGGGCTTTCAGTCCAACTGGGTTACTTTCCAAGGCCTCACTGGCTTTACTTAACGCGGCTCATCCATGCCTATTCATGCAAACTTACTTATCTATTCACTCTCCCTTTTTCCAATTGTACTTGTTCCCACGGCAGCTCTTCTAAGGTTTACAAATCTGTTAAACAATTCATAGTTCTTAGGCTGAGAAAAGTGTTCCTCTTTTTTCTCCTTCTTTGCTTATGCAATCTAATTCTTGTTGTGATCTTCCTGCTCCTTTCTTTGAGACACCTTGGTTAGGCTCACCCTAACCTATTTCTTACCTTGGCATGCTCCAATAGCAAACTTCTTGTTCATAATGAATCATGAACATGTGCATTCTGCACATTACCATTCAATTATTAGAATTGTCAACATTCATTTGTCAGTACTCCATTCATGCGTGATGTTTTAAAATGAAATTCATGATTCTCATATACATACATACATACATACATACATATATAGATAGATAGATATAGATATAGATATAGATATATATTTGCAGCCCACTTCTTAATTCTTGGCAGTCATTAAGGTTGTGACTATGTTTTCTCGATAGAGTCTTCACACGGTTCCTCCACAGGGAATTCCTTCAACATGCAATTTCCTTATTGTGTATCCTTCACTCTCTGTGATAGCCTCAACCTTGAGTTGGCTTTAGCTGGGTACCAAATATTTCATAAGGAATATAAACATGCATCTTTGTCATGCATCCAAATTATGTATCCACGCATATTCCGGTTTTGTTAACTTACATCCATGATGTGCTTAACCATATGCATAATCATAAGCCTGTGTGTTGCTGCCATAGGTATATTTCACAGCCTACACACATCTCTACTTTAAAATCAGTCAACTCATGATTGTTCACAATCATTCTCATGTGATCCTCAAAGGCATAATCATTTTCCTCTTATCATGACAACATAGCATCCTTGCTTGTTCACTCTTTCATCTATTTATACTAGTTTTTCCTGAGGGAATGGAGCACATTGCCCTTAAGCTATCTTTCAAAACAGAACTTTCATGACTCTTCAAAATGGAGTCAACCATGCATCCATGGTATTCAATTAATCTTGGAAAGTGCAATTCTTGCCTTACATGTCACTCATCAAGGCAGCCATATTATGTCTTTATTATACATATATCCTTGCATCATACATGTGCATCACTTGCACATTAAATATATTTCATACCTAATTGGTATAAAACCAGTCTTCATGTCAAGAAGCCTCACAATGCATTAACCCGTGCCTTCAAACACATACAAACCTAGCCAAACATTCATCATGCAAGCTCATTGCTTGCACCCTTTCCATGTCATACGTGCATATGGATGTATCAGACCTCTAGATACTCCTCCAAGGATATTGATGCCTTCCTTATGACAAGAATTTCAGAGACTTCATTGAGCCTTACATTCAAGGCCTCCCTCTGACTTTCTCTGTTGAGGCATCCCTCCAGCTTGTGTTGCCATAACACGCATGTTCTAGGGTGATCATGGCTTACCACAGGTTTTCCTGTCCCAATCAGTAGCCTTTTTCATGCTTTCCCACTTAACAGCCTTCATCTGTCCTCCATGAACAGATCCTTTTTGTCTCACCTGTATTATGGGTACACATAAATTATGAGATATCATCATTAATTTCAAATTAGAAAATTTCTTGCAAATATGTCACCTACATATTTCCAAATTCCACATTTATTTTGCAGATTTGTTCAACATAGGAACCAGATTCACATGCATGGGTTTTTCCTTCCCATAGAAGTTTGGCTCAACAGGAAATTGGGTTTCCTTATGGCCTACTACGCTGCCATATCCGAGAGCCTTTTCTTCCTACCATTTCCAGCATTCCTTAGCCAAACAAATTGTTAGTTTTCATGTACATTATATTTTCCAAACTATGCATACTAACAGTCTAGTCATTTTGTTTATTCAAGGATACAAAGCAAAAGGAAATATGATTATTTACATATGCATCTTTTCAACATACTAAATTCTCCAAATGAAATTCAAATCTCAAATGTCTTTAATCAATGTGCCAATTTTTGTGGCCACATTCACACCCAATGCACCCTTGCATTGATTTCAAGTTTGCAACACTTGATGACAAGTACTTTTCCATGGTGTCCTGGAGCTTAGCCAAGCGCTTCACCATATGGCTTATTCATTCTCGTTCATTGTTGCAGCAGGACTATGCTTCTGGCTACAGGATGATCATGATCCCAAATCAGTATATATGAAACTATAAGTTTATTTTCCATGCACCCAACCATTCTTCCTTCATTTTCTTACAAGGATTATAACTCATCTTTGGTTGGCATCAACTTCCTCTCTCTACTATTCCGGTTCTTTTACTGAATAGTACCCTTCTTGGGTATCGATGGCATACAACAACCACTTCAAAATTATGTGCATGTCATTAAGATAATGAAATATTTTCAGAAGGGGGTTCTTACCATTTCCCATCATAATTTATACCATACAGGCACGAACATTTTTATATATGTCTTGGCTCCTGGCACCCTCTCTGATATTACCTCATCAACGGTGCCTTATAGGGACTTTTAAAGTCCCTTCAACATTCTTTTAACAACCACCTTATCATAGTCATCCTCTTCTTGAGGTTGTTCACCATTGACAACTGTCTTTCTCAACAACTCCAATTCCTTTCTACACATGTCATATATTTGTTGCCATGTTTTACAGACAATGTATGCTTGTCATTGATGGCAAGTAAAGCAGTGATGATGGCTTGACAAGATGAGAGTATGCATCGACAGCAAAATAGGAACAAAGTAAGATCAGGAGGAGTTAGCATAGAGTCAGACGCAGTATGAAGGTATGCTTGTTCATTTGATGGCAAACAAGCAGGCAAGGAAGACCAGCAATGTAGTGGTGATTGAATAGTAAGATCGAAGTTTTGGTCAAACCTCATTTTGGATTTTTCGACTACTGGGATTTCGGATATGGGGAGATGGAGAAGTCAGAGACTCTAAACATCAGGAGTCCCGAAATGACAAAATGAGATAACCCAAAAAGGCGCATCACTCGGAATGTTGAATATCGGGATTTCGGTTACCGAGAGATGGAGCGACAAGGATCCTTCATCATCAGGAGTCTCGAAGTGCCGAAAAGAGAAACGCCAAAATTTCAAAAGCAGGCACATCATACCGGGATTTTGGTTACCGAGAAATGGAGAAGTCATAGACTCTCATCATCTTGAGCCTCGAAGTGTCAAAATATGAAATCCCAAAACAGACACATCAACAAACCATGTCAGCAAACCACGTCATCTAAGGACATGTGGCACAATCAGGGAATGACAAGTGTCAAGCTGATTCAACATTTCAGGCACATGTAAGTCACGAATCAGAGTGACACGTGGTAGTTATTCAACACGTGTCAATCCACGTATGACGTCAGGAGGTTTACATCACATCGAAACTCTCTATTTCGAGGTTTTACATAGCAAGCAAAATCTCCACCATCATGATGTATGGAACTCTGAAAGGCCGAAAGGGACCATTGTGAGTCTGAAAAAAAACTTGAAGGGAAAAACTTTGAAATCCCATCAACCGTCCATCTCAGTGGGTTATGTGAACCGTCTGATCACTTCGGAGATTTTGTGATCATGAATTTGATAATGTTGGAGTCACGATGACTGGAAAGGGAAAAACACTGAAATCGCGAAACCCAAAGTCACGAAATGATAAAGAGTACATACCAGAGTTTGGTAGATCGGGAGTTGGAAGAGTCAAGAGTGAAGACTCTTCATCTCAGGAGTCCCAAAATCGCGAAACCCGAAGTCGCGAAATGTTGAATTCATCGAAAAGAGAAACTTGGGAGTATGAACCTTTGATCCGACTCCATTTCGGAGTTTCAGATATCAGAACTTGGAGGTGTCAAGAACACTTCACCACAGAAACACCGAAATCCCGAAATACGGATTTGCGATATATAGTTTCGAACTAGCCGGTGGTCACCGCCTGTGGTCCCATGGGGGAAGGAGCTAGTATAGACAAGCTCCGTTTTGGAGTTTTGGGGATCAGGACATGGAGTGTAACAAATCTTTACCCCGGGGATCCCGAAATACCAAAATGCGAATTGGCGAAATAAATGCAAGATCACATGAAGTCAATCCAACAATGCAGGGGATTTTGGGCACGATCGGAGGACTAATGTTGCTCCTCACAGTCTAACTGCTGGAAACCATTGATGGTCTCTGTCAGAGGATTTGAAGAGACTTTTGTGTGATCTCCAGAGGAGCTAAAGGGTCTCTAAGATCCTTCCAGTGAATGAAAACGATTCTTAGAGGGACTGACAAGTGGATGAGCATTGAAGTTTGTAACTGAAGCAGAAAGTATAAGCTCAACTATGCCAGAGAAGACAAGGAGTCTCGACTGCCAGAGAGGCTGAGGAATCTCAGCATGACATCCAGTGATGTTGAACGCGTGCGAAAACCGCCAGAGAAGCTGAAGAGTTTCCATGATGAACAGGAAGAGCACTCGACATGCAGAGGATGCAAAACCATGAGACACAGAGCATGCACAAGATGCACAGTGAGTATAAGAATATGGAACAAAGAAGAGATTACAAGTGTTGTTGTTGGGTGTGATGCATGTGCAAAGAAGAAGGTGGAGTGCAGCAACTGGGAGGCAAAGAAGACAAATGGTGCATTGAAGAGGAATAGTGTATAGAGTACAAAAGATAGAAGAACGGAAAGTGCAAGGGATGCATGCAGGAAGACTGTGAGGCAAACAGAGCAGCAAAAATCTTGTAGAACAGTGAGGAGACTGGTAAGCTTTTGTTGAACATTTTATCACTGTAATAAGTTTCAGTAACACATATTGATAATCCAGGGTGGTAAGGAGGTGTTAGGGAGGACTGGTGTCCTCAGAGGTTCAAGTGGGTGCTTGAACATAGGGAGTTGTAGCTTCCTTCTAGTTGGTGCTAGAGAAACTAGGGAGTTGGTGCTAGAGAAACCAGGGAGTTGGTGCTTCCTTCTAGTGGGTGCCAGAGAAAACAGAGAGTTGGTGCTCTCAGCAAGTTGCAGCTTGAAAAAACAGAGGTTGTAGCCTCACAATGAGTTGGTGCTCATATGTATGATAATGTAAATAATGTAAATAATACTTATCATATAAAGAAGAAGAGGTTTTACCCTGTATGGGTTTCCTCGGGAAATATCTGTCTCTGTGTTTCTCATATATGTGACTGATGATGAATGTGCCACTGTTTATTTCCCTACATTATTGTGATCATCATTGAGTGCCTTGTAAAGATTTTAAAGCACTGTAAAAACTGATTCACCCCCCCTCTCAGTTGTCCAACAATTGGTATCAGAGCCGGTCCCTTTTATCTAAAGGTAGATCCTAGAGCTTAAACATGTCAAGCCATGAAGGAAATTCAACCAGCAAGCCCCCCTTGTTCAATGGAACAAATTTTGCCTTCTGGAAAGTTAGAATGAGAACCTACATAATGGCTTTAGGTGCAGATGTTTAGGATGTGGTAGATACTGGTTATGTAAAGCCAGTTGTACTAGCTAATAAGGATGATAAACTAGAATTTAGCTTCAATGCTAAGGCTATGAATGTTATCTTGAGTGGGCTTGCAGAAGTAGAATTCGTAAAATTTATGCATCTAGGAACTGTCAAAGAAATGTTAGACAAACTCATTAACAGTTATGAGGGTAATGAGAAGGTAAAGGATGCCAAGCTTCAAACCTACAGAATGCAGTTTGAACAACTGAAGATGAAGGAAGATGAAATTATTGGAAAATACTTTTTGAGAGTAGAAGAAATGGCAAATGCAATGAAAGCATTTGGTGAAACAATTGAGGAACCTTCTTTAGTTCAGAAAATCTTGAGATCTCTCCTAGATAGGTTCAATCTGAAGGTCTCTGCTATAGAAGAACTAAATGATCTAAAAACCTTGGAGTTTGATCAACTTCTAGGAACATTGACTGCATATGAAATGAGAATAGTTAAAGATAAACCCACCTCTAGAGAAGCATCATTTAAGGCAGACAAGAATGAGGATTCTGAGCCCGATGAAATTGAAGCAAAATTTGTGAACAAACTGAAGAAGGGATCAGGCAAATACAAAGGTAAACTGCCTTTCAAATGCTTCAACTATGGTAGGATAGGTCATTTTGCAAATAAATGTCCCCACAAAGGAAAGGATCAGACTTGTGATGATGAGGAGAAGTACAAACACATAAATTTATTTAAAGAGAATAACCTTAAGAAGAAAAGTCTTTGCGTAAACAATGATGATGATCCTTCAGATGATGAAGACAATGATTCATCTATTGAAGATAAACTAAATGAATTCATACTTATGGCCAAAGAGGACTATGATAATAACAACACAGGGAGTGATGTT
>ML782490.1:980093-993914 GCA_009831015.1 Picea engelmannii | reverse complement strand
GTTGTAGGAATGGTAGGAAGATATCAGGCTGCACCTAAACAGATTCATTTGCAAGCTGTCAAAAGGATATTCAGGTATTTAAAAGAAACAATGACTTATGGTCTGTGGTATCCCAGAAATCAGAATTTTCAATTAACTGCTTACTCAGATGCAGATTGGGCAAACTATGTCGACGAGAGAAAAAGCACCAGTGGAGGAGCATTCTTCCTAGGTGACTCTTTAGTAGCATGGCTTAGTAAAAAGCAAGGTTCCATTTCTTTATCAACCACTAAGGAAGAGTACATTGTTGATGCTACCTATTGCACTCAAGTATTATGGATGATTCAGACACTTGCAGACTTGGAGGTAAAATACACTGCACCGATCCAAATTCATTGTGATAACACTAGTGCCATCAGTGTGTCTAAAAATATTGTATTCCACTCCAAGACCAAGCATATTCCCATAATATATCATTTTCTGAGAGAGCAAGTCACCAATCAGATTGTTCAGGTCCATTACATTCCCACTACAGAACAAGTTGCAAACATCTTTACTAAACACCTAGCCAAGACACCATTTGAATATCTCAGACAGAAGATGGGTGTCATCCCGTCTCACATCTAAGAGAGTCCATCCTGTTAGGGGGAGTCCTGTATTGGTTGCATATCTGATACCTCCTAAAATTGATGCAACAGCTCAGGGGGAGCATGTTTTCTTTGACATTGATGTCAAAGGGGGAGAAAAGAACAGGGGTACCTTTGTTGCCATCAATGCCAAAGGGGGAGATTGTTGGCATGTTTTACAGACAGTGTATGCTTGTCATTGATGGCAAGTACAACAACGATGATGGATTGACAAGATGAGAGTATGCATCGACAGCAAAATAGGAACAAAGTAAGATCAGGAGGAGTTAGCACAGAGTCGGACACAGTACGAAGGTATGCTTGTTCATTTGATGGCAAACAAGCAGGCAAGGAAGACCAGTAGCGCAACGGTGATTGAATAGCAAGATCAAAGTTTTGGTCAAACTTCATTTCAGAGTTTTCGACTACCGGGATTTCGGATACCGAGAGATGGATAAGTCAGAGACTCTCAACATCAGGAGTCCCAAAATGCCAAAATGTGAAAACCCGAAAAGGCGCATCACTCAGAATGTTGAATATCGGGATTTCGATTACCGGGAGATGGAGCGACAAGGATCCTTTGTCATCAGGAGTCCCGAAGTGTCGAAAAGTGAAACGTCGAAATTCCAGAAGATGGCACATCATACCGGGATTTTGGTTACTGAGAAATGGAGAAGTCATAGACTCTCATCATCTTGAGTCTCGAAGTGTCGAAATATGAAATCCTGAAACAGACACATCAACAAACCACGTTAGCTAAGGACACATGGCACAATCAGGGAATGACAAGTATCAAGCTGATTCAACATTTCGGGCACATGTAAGTCACGAATCAGAGTGACACGTGGCAGCTATTCAACACGTGTCAATCCACGTATGACGTCAGGAAGTTTACATCACATCGAAACTCTCTATTTCGGGGTTTTACATAGCAAGCAAAATCTCCACCATCACGATGTTTGGAACTCCGAAATGCCGAAAGAGACCATTGTGAGTCTGAAAAAAAACTTGAAGGGAAAAACGCTGAAATCCCGTCAACCATCCATCTCAGTGGGTTATGTGAACCGTCCGATCACTTCAGAGATTTTGTGATCATGAATTTGATAATGTTGGAGTCAAGATGACTCGAAAGGGAAAAACGCCAAAATCGCGAAACCCGAAGTCACAAAATGATAAAGACTCCATACCGGAGTTTCGGAGACCGGGAGTTGGAAGAGTCAAGAGTGAAGACTCTTCGTCTCAGGAGTCCCGAAATCGCAAAACCCGAAGTCACGAAATGTCGAATCCACTAAAAAGAGAAACTCATGAGTATGAACCTTTGATCTGACTCCATTTCAGAGTTTCGGATACCGGAACTTGGAGGTGTCAAGAACACTTCACCACAGAAACGCTGAAATCCCGAAATGCGGATTTGTGATATATAGTTTCGAACTAGCCGGTGGTCATTGCCTATGGTCTCGTGGGGGAAGGAGCTAGTATAGACAAGCTCTGTTTCGGAGTTTTGGGGATCAGGACATGGAGTGTAACAAATCTTTACCCCGGGGATCCCGAAATACCAAAATGCGAATTGGCGAAATAAACGCAAGATCACATGAAGTCAATCCAGCAGTGCAAGGGATTTTGGGCATGATCGGAGGGCTAATGTTGCTCCCCGCAGTATAACTACTGGAAACCATTGATGGTCTCTGTCAGAGGATTCAAAGAGACCTCTGTGTGATCGGTAGAGGAGATGAAGGGTCTCCAAGATCCTTCCAGTGAATGAAAATGATTCTTAGAGGGACTGACAAGTGGATGAGCGTTGAAGTTTGTAACTGAAGAAGAAAGTATAAGCTCGACTATGCCAGAGAAGACAAGGAGTCTCGACTGCCAGAGAGGCTGAGGAATCTCAGCATGACATCCAGTGATGTTGAACGTGTGGGAAAACAGCCAGAGAAGTTGAAGAGTTTCCATTATGAACAGGAGATCACTTGACATGCAGAGGATGTAGAACCATGAGACACAGAGCATGCACAAGATGCACATTGAGTATAAGAATATGGAACAAAGAAGAGATTACAAGTGTTGTTGTTGGGTGTGATGCGTGTGCAAAGAAGAAGGTGGAGTGCAACAGCTGGGAGGCAAAGAAGACAAATGGTGCATTGAAGAGGATTAGTGTATAGAGTACAAAATATAGAAGAACAGAAAGTGCAAGGGATGTGTGCAGGAAGACTGTGAGGCAGACAGAGCAGCGAAAATCTTGGAGAACAGTGATGAGACTGGTAAGTTTTTGTTGAACATTTTATCACTGTAATAAGTTTCGATAAAACATATTGATAATCCAAGGTGGTAGGGAGGTGCTAGGGAGGACTGGTGTCCTCAGAGGTTCAAGTGGGTGCTTGAACACAGGGAGTTGTAGCTTCCTTCTAGTTGGTGCTAGAGAAACCAGGGAGTTGGTGCTTCCTTCTAGTTGGTGCTAGAGAAACTAGGGAGTTGGTGCTGCCTTCTAGTGGGTGCCAGAGAAAACAGAGAGTTGGTGCTCTCAGCAAGTTGCAGCTTGCAAAAACTGAGGTTGTAGCCTCATAATGAGTTGGTTCTCATATGTATGATAATGTAAAGAATGTAAATAATACTTATCATATAAAGAAGAAGAGGTTTTACCCTGTATGGGTTTCCTCGGAAAATATCTATCTCTGTGTTTCTCATATATGTGACTGGTGATGAATGTGCCATTGTTTATTTCCCTACATTATTGTGATCATCATTGAGTGCCTTGTAAAGATTTTAAAAGAAGCATAATTGTTTAAGCATGGTAACAACTGATTCACCCCCCCTCTCAGTTGTCCAACAATATCATGATTATATTAATTGTGAGGAAAGGTAAAAATGTATGTATCACTTCAACAAAACATTTTTAGATATGTCCTGGCACATCCTTATGCACTTCTTCATGTTATCCTTAATGTTTCCACGATTAAAACACAAACAATTTTCAATTGTTTCTACAGTCATATAACTATAATCCTTATGATGTCAAACACTTACTTGCATCAGTAAATCCATCTCTCGTACTAAAGAAATACACCAACAACCAGGAAGGAGTCAAGGAACTCTTCCTTGGTCCAACTCTTCTACACAACCTTGGGCTATCAATCCAACTGTGTTACTTTCCAAGGCCTCACTGGCTTTACTTAACGCGTCTCATCCATGCCTATTCATGCAAACTTGCTTATTTATTCACTCTCCCTTTTTCCAGTTGTACTTGTTCCCACAATCGCTCTTCTAAGGCTTACAAATCTGTTAAACAATTCATAGTTCTTAGGGTGAGAAAAGTTTTCCTCTTTTTTCTCCTTCTTTGCTTATGCAATCTACTTCTTGTTGTGATCTTCCTGCTCCTTTCCTTGAGCCACCTTGGTTAGGCTCACCCTAACCTATTTCTTACCTCGGCATGCTCCAATAGAAAACTTCTTGTTCATAATGAATCATGAATATGTGCATTCTGCACATTACCATTCAATTATCAGAATGGTCAACATTCATTTGTCAGTACTCCATTCATGCGTGATGTCTTAAAATGCAATCTAGGATTCTCATATACATATACATATATATATATATATATATATATATATATATATATATATATATATATATATATATATATATATATATATATATATATATATATTTGCAGCCCACTTCTTAATTCTCGACATTCATTAAGGTTGTGACTGTATCCTTCACTCTCTATGATAGCCTCAACCTTGAGTTGGCTTCAGCTGGGTACCAAATATTTCATAAGGAATATAAACATGCATCTTTGTCATGCATCCAAATTATGTATCCATGCATATTCTGGTTTTGTTAACTTACATCCATGATGTGCTTAACCATATGCATAATCATAAGCCTGTGTCTAGTTGCCATAGGTATATTTCACAACCTACACACATATCTACTTTAAAATCAGTCAACTCAAGATTGTTCACAATCATTCTCATGTGATCCTCAAAGGCATAATCATTTGCCTCTTATCATGACAACATAGCATCCTTGCTCATTCACTCTTTCATCTATTTATACTAGTTTTTCCTGAGGGAATGGAGCACATTTCCCTGAAGCTATCTTTCAAAATAGAACTTTCATGACTCTTCAAAATGGAGTCAACCATGCATCCATGGTATTCACTTAATCTTGGAAAGTGCAATTCTTGCCTTACATGTCACTCATCAAGGCAGCCATATTATGTCTTTAGTATACATATATCCTTACATCATACATGTGCATCACTTGCACATTTAATATATTTCATACCTAATTGGTATTAATACCAGTMTTCATGTMAAGAAGCCTCACAATGCATTAACYTGTGCCTTCAAACACATACAAACCTAGCCAAACATTCATCATGCAAGCTCATTGCTTGCACCCTTTCCATGTCATACGTGCATATGGACGTATCAGACCTCCAGATACTCCTCCAAGGATATTGATGCCTTCCTTATGACAAGCCTCATAGGGACACTCAACACTAAGCTTCCCTCTCATTTGAGAGCTTGTAGTCATATTATTCCTTTAAGCATAGATACACATATTTGTATATATGTAGGTGCATCTCTTGCACCCTTTTTACCTCATTCATATATCTATATTTCATTCATGTTGTTACTCCCCCTATTGTCATTAGGTCATTATTGACCAATGCAAACCAACAACAAGTCTTACACTACAACCAACCATAGGTTTAATTGAGTCTATTTGCATGTTACATTCATGCAACGACTATAGGTCAAGAAAACAGACCCTACACATTTTCATCAGTCCTCTAGTCACGAGGAGATATTTACACTCAGGGTTTAGTCTTTTAATAATGAAGTAATTATAACTGCTAAGGATCCTACCTGTCCTTGCCAGATTTCCTTAACCATGAAGGAATTCTTCATGAGGATCTTAATCCTTATATGATCAGCCATCTTAATTGCAAGAGACTCTGCCTGCCCTAGCAGATAGACAATGTTACACTATAACAAAACAACTCAGTTCACGTCCCTTGTCTAGCTTATGTAGCTTCATAACAGAATTTAGGCCACCTCTGTCATTCACATTGCTATTTTTTTCTAAATATCAGTGTCCTTTAGTGACAGATTACAATCACTCATATGACTAGTCTCACAGTCATAATGGAATCTCTCCCTAAAATCCCTCTTATAGTTATCTGAGCATACCAAGCCATATCCATATGGCTAACATCCACCACTAGATGACAATCTGACCCATTGGTCATCCAAAGGTGTTTTGACACCTCTTTAATTATACCTTATTTATAATCAATTTTAATGTCTAATAACATTTGGACTATTCCCTTAAATCCCAAATACAATTTCGAATTATGTTACTTACTAAGTATTCTAGTTCAGAACTTCAGAGTATCTTTAGGTCATAATCAGTCTTAACCATTACACCTAGAATTATTCCTTTTGTTCAGCAATAGTCAGGGACGGAGGTCACTCTCCTCCTCCCACAAGAATTCTAGCAAATTAGTTTCCTATCCACCAAGCAAGGGAGGTTGTTGTGATTTCTCACTCAATCACTCTATATTTCTATAGCTTTGTTTATCATCTTGATTAGAAAACCCTACCCAGTAATTCCTGTACCCAAAAACAAATTTTGTTTCTCAGTTCCCTTCGAAACCCGAGAGTTGTGCATGCTCTCCCTTTTCAGAGAAGGGTCACCAAACTCATTCCTCTGATCGTGAGGGATTATACACATATACAAGGTTTAATCCTTCATTCAAGCAATAATTATTACTGCTACAAATCCTTTCAATCCATTCATATCCAAGTATTGTTATTAGTTCCCATCAACATAATCCCACTCCTGTAGGATCGACTATCATTTCCCAAAGAAATGGTAGGCTTCCCTTGCCACGGACTAGCATGATTCCATCTCATTGGGTAAAATCCCAACTGAATTTTAATTTGCATCCTTCAATGAACTTGTGCAAATAACTTCATATGACAGTGGCACTCTGAGTAGGCTCATGTTAGCCTTGGTAAACTATCCTTTCGAATGTTCTTCAGCCCATCCAGGCCTATGTCTGAATCATGCTCTACTAGATAGGGTAGGGTAGTATGCCCTCTCCGTTAAATTTTTTCTAATAATATTTTTATGTGACTCGTGCATGAGCCCAAGAAGGCTAAGTGTCGTTGCCATGCTCTGATACCAATTTGTAACACACACAACCATAAAGTACCTTTTTGAGGAATGGGGAATCTAAATTTTGTTTCCCTCAAACGTCTCAAATCCTTTGTCTGTGGTCTTCATCCTCTTCTTCTCATCAAGAGATTTCCAACCACTGTCGCCATGCTCCAATCCGATCTTTGAATCAGAAGTTATGCCCTTCTAAATTTCTGCAAGCTTCACTGGTCAAAGACCACGTGGCACCCACGTGGATCCATCTCACATGTATCGTCTCTGATTCCCTACCTCCATGGTGGAAGCCCATCCATTTCTCATTGAACACTTAAGCGAGGAGGGTTCAACGTTTGACACTTCGATGTTGAGCGCCCTTTTTTGTATACGCACGAGACCTCCCGGTGTCCCGAACTCTTGAAGTCCTGCAAACTTGCCACATGGCCTCGACCTTCAGGCCTTCGGTCTCTCTACAATACTACATCCCAAACCCTCCAGAGTCCTAGTCACTTCACCAACCACTCTGCTTGTGCGGGCACGTACCAGGGGCAAACACATAGCAAGGGTCAAGGGTGACATGTACCCTCATCAGGGGGTGACACATGTCATGCTCCAACAAGCATAATGGATCTGTAAAACGTCCATATCCCAGTGACTTGTGGCATGCTAATGGTGGGTCCACGTCACCCTGGTGACATCGGCTTGCCACATCACACTAGACTGACGACCTTCTAACATCCTTTAGATCTCGTGGTCGAGATCCAGCCACGTAGATCCATAGATCTATGACTCTCATTACTTCGGGACTTCACCCTTCGAAATATTTTGCAGTGCAAAATCCTCATGACTCCCAGAGTTGGTCAACGTCGGGTTGACCATAGCCTAGATCTTACAGTCGGGGTTTATCCACGTAGACCCAAATATCTATGGCTCCTATCACTTCGTGAATTCGTCGTTCGAGTGATCCACTCATTTACTGCCCCCTTTCTTTTGGAGTGTTCAACATCGAGATGACATTGGCATAGATACAATGTCCAAGGAATATCCCAAAGGATCCCCAGATCTACGATCCGTGTTAATTCGCCACTCCAGACTTCGAGGGTTCCATGGTGTAACCCTCTCCTTACTCTCGAAGTTGGTCAAATCCGAATTGCCCGAGGAGTAGATCCAATGGTCATGAGTGGTCTCGAAGGTCCTCCATATCGACGACCCTCGTCACTTTGTGACTTCGATATTTGGGATTTTCGCCACGTAACTTTCATATTTCTCCCGAAGTGGTCAGCGCCGGGATGACCAAGGTTTGGGCCCAACAAATGAAATTTGGCGGAAGACAAGGGCGACACATGGCTCAATCAATTGGTTCCACGTGTCCAGATCCATTCAATACCTGGGGTATGTGAAAACCACAAGTTGGGGTGACACATGTTACACCTACGATGAGTCCACGTCACCCTAGGTGTCGTCAGTATACTACGTCACTCTGACCTTCGGCACTCCATAGATATTCTCTTTCACTTATCGCTTAAACCTACTAGAGAAGGACAAGGCTGAAGTACTTGATGCCATATTTTCATTAGGCTCGATTTGGCGGTCGAGAAGGGTTCTGAAGGATCCTTACATCCATGGTTCATGTTACTTCGCAGCTCCGACCTTCGGGAGTTTCGACTCTACGTCCGCTCCATTCTCCCAAAGTAGGACTTTGTCAAAGTATCGTACACAAGTCCTACCTCTAAATGATCAAATGATTAAGAGGGGTTCTCAACGGAGTCCCCAGATCGACAACTGAGAGGGATCCTGAAGGATATGAGGATCGATGGTCCACGTCGCTTCATAAATTTGGCATTCGAGAGTTTGGCGTGTAATCTTCCTGCTTTCTCCCAAAGCTTCGAACTCTGAACCAGGCCCGATCCATCACCATGTGCACCTAGCCTTCATAGCCATGATTTACTCTGGCTTGCAGAGCTTCAGGTAAACTCGGGCGTTCTTGTGTTTACACTTTGATACCGCCAAATAATTGAACTTCTAGATAGCCATTGATCGATGGACATGCATCCCTTTACTCTCAATGGTCCAAATTAACTTTGTGGCTCCGACCTTTGGCTGTTTTCAAGGGCTGTGAAGTCATATGTCCCGAAGCTCCAAAGTCCCGGAGTTCTGAAGCCTAAGTAGCTTCCCTCTTTTCAGGATTAACGAGGAGTTTCCAACCCTGGGTCATATGGAATCATATCGAGGTTCAGGGGCGGGACTACACTCAACTTTTGGCCGAGATTTAATTAAGGTCGTGGGTATGAGCCTTCGGTCACACAAGTAAAAGTTATGAAGGAAGTGCCCTTCTTCCACCGACTTTGAAGTTGACATTCCCACTAAGGTAGACTCAAAAGGTCAGTAGGACTTAAACATTTTAGTTAATCCTACCCCAACTCTCCTGCAGACTCACATTCCATAATTCTCTAACAGCCAGACTGAGGTAAATAAAAGGCCATGTAAATATAGCAGTTCATAGAAGCAAATGAGCATTTATAATAATTGTTCAAACATTCTCAAACTTAACCATAAACACAGACATTCAATCATCACATCCATTGTACCACACAGAGCATGAAAATACTTATCTATTACAATTTATCACCAACCGACTGACTGTGTGTGTTCACCTCTCCACCCAACCATAGGATCAAAGGAATTCATTCTTAGCGCTCTGTCCACCCCTGTGCCAAGCCATGATATCACTAGGGAAATTTCTACAAGTCTCTCAGAGTATTCTTTCTTTGTCACGGTCTCTGCGAGGTTTATTAGATGCCTCCTCAGCATCAAACTCACAATCTCCATCTCAGTTTGTGTTCCCCTTTGTGCATGCGCTTTTGTTTGGTGTCTCTCTTTCTCTCTGTAGAGCCTCACACGCATGCCTCCTCCTCCACGTGTCTCGCAGGTTATTTCTAGGTTTAATAGGTTATTATCTCAAGTTGGTTAAGAATTATGGAAAGATTGCAGCACCTCTCACTGCTCTCCTTAAAAATAATTCTTTCACTTGGACTCCAACAACTACTCGAGCTTTTCAAACCTTGAAGATGGCCATGTGCACCACTCCAATCGTGGCCCTTCTTGATTTCACAAATACCTTGTCCTGGAATGTGATGCTTCCTGGAAAGGAATTGGCATCGTCCTTATGCAAGAGGGTCGGCCTTTGGCCTTTACCAACAAACAACTGTTAGAATGAAATTTGGGAAAATCAATCTATGAAAAATAAATGTTGGCTATTCTACATGACGTGACTCTTTGGCGGCCTTATCTATTGGGGCAATGCTTCCAAATTAAGACAGAACATCAAAGTCTCAAGTATTTTCTAGAACAACGCCTTTCCTCCCTCGAGCAACAGAAATGGGTGACTAAGCTCTTTGGATATGATTATGAGATCATTTACAAGAAAGGAAAAGACAATGTGGTTATTGATGCACTTTCCATAAAATATGAAGATGAAGGGCCCCTTTTTTATCTCTCCTTCATTGTACTAGATTGGCTCCAAGTTGTTTTCCAAGAATGGCTACAAGATCCCAAAAGTTCGCATCTGATACAACAATTGTAGTCCAATTCTCTAGTCTCCCCGGGGTACTCTTGGCTCGGTGATGAGCTTCGATATAAAGGTCATTTGTATTTAAGTACACAGTCAAACCTTAAATCCACGATACTTTCTAAGCTTCTTGCTACACCCACAGCTGGGCATTCAAGGTTTACCAAAACCTATGACGGGGTCAAACGTTCTTTTTTCTGGGATGGTATGAAACAGGATGTTCATAATTTTGTGGCTAAATGTGATATGTGTCAACGCAACAAGGGTGAAATAGTCAAATCTCTTGGCACACTCTATGGGATCAAATTGTAATAGAGTTTTTTGCATGAAGGAAGTTAATACAAGCAAATTTGGAGATTCCTAATTCCGTCACAACTGTGTTGCAAGTTTGTTTCGTTATGTTATTTGTTTCTTTTCATTTTGCTCTACATAATTGATGTGTATCACTATAATTTAGTACGACCACTACTGTAGTGAAAGGGATTTTATCTTTCTATAATTGTCTCTTGTTTTTCCTCTGCACCAGCTTTAGCGGGTGTAAGACCAATTTACATTTACAAAATCATGTATTTATTTACACTATATCAATTATGTCTGTGTTAGTTTCTTCTTCTATGTATGTGCGAGTTTCCTATTGACGGGAACCTTACGTTGTCTTCAGCTAAACGTTTTTCTCTCATCCCACATCTTTTTTATTGAAAATAACACAGTTACGGGAAAGGGCCTTCAATTTGTGTTTTTATTTCATTCTTCATGCAAAGGTTTCTCTTCACTTCGACCGAATTGAACAGCGTTGAAATCTCTCGTTAAATCATTTCATACTTATATTGTTCCTCAATGACTGTCCCCGCAGCAATTCAACCAAATATTCAACCCGGGCTAGCTAATCAAATACATATCGCTTTAAATCTTTTTGACACAATTCTTAAAACTGCGAACACCCGGTAGGAATTGGAACGTTCATGGGCATCCATCGAACAAGATATTACTACCCAGGAACAGTTGGAAGCTAGACAGCTAGAACGTAGAAACCTTCATTAGTTTCCTATACAGAAGGTGACTTTATCTTCGTATGCATATTTTACACACTTTCGGATGCCTTGACACTGTACTCTAAGCCTTAGTACAGACTCAGGAACAACATCTTTCTGGCGCCGTTGCCGGGGAACGAAGTTACGAAATCTTTTCCCTGGGAAAACGACAAACTATTTCGTTGATAGTGTTACTCTTTGATAGTGAACATAGAGTGCACACCTTTTTAAGGCTTTTTAAATCTTTCACTTGGCGACTCCACTGAAACACAAACTGGCGTCTGGTAGAAGGCATACCAGACAAAACCCGGATAGCAGGTCGATTACACCTGTTAGTGATCCTGAAAAAAATTTAAAAGCGAGAGGCTCATCTGAGGCAACCGTTGTCGTTCATAAGCCCAAAAATCCACTTTTGAAGACTAAATGCCCTTTAGAAACTCCTACTTCCTGCAGCCGTCTGTCTGATACCAGAGATCCGAAAACAGACTATTCTGAATTTAGGAGTGAGATCCATCAATCTTTCCCATCTGTAAACAAGGGAAAAGGTCCTTTAGAAAGATCATTGTCATTTGATATACCATCCTTTCTTCATCAGAATTTCCCTGTCTCACCTGATTCAAAACAGTGTGTTACACCCTCATTCCCTACTCCCAAGTCGATGGCGGGCGTCAGAGGAGGAGGAGGTAATGTCCCTCCACCCAGAGTATTTGCAAAAGTAGCAGCAAGGTACGCTCCTCTCGTTTTACCCGCTCACCTCCATGATTTGCCTGATAATTACATTTAAAATCTTCCTAAGTTCATTGGGGAGGGAGATCTAACCGCAGCCGAGCATATAAACTTTTTTGACCAGTTCACAGACATCTGTGGTATTGAACACGAGGATGTTTATTCGAGGCTTCTTGTACAGACCTTTGAAGGACAGGTCCAAACTTGGTTTAGGAACCTTCCTGCAGCTTCTATTCGTACATATGATGCTTTGGAAGATGCTTTCATCACACAGTGGGGAGAGCGGAAAGATCACTTATATTACCTTACCGAGTTTGGGTCTCTAAAGAAAAAAAACTCAGAAACAGTTATGGAATTTATTCTAAGATTTAACAAACTATATAATAAAATTCCAGCCGCTGTTAAACCTTCCCAACCCTCAGCCAAAGTAACCTTTGCGGGAGCTTTCGAACCTGATTTTGCCCTACTTTTGCGAGAAAGAAGAGGAGACACCTTGAATAGAATGCAAGACGATGTTGTCGAAATAGAATCTAATATGATGGCTTCAGGTAAGTTGAAGGCTAAAGTAGAAACAACCAACCGTGATAATAGACGCTATAGGGAACCAGCAGGTCCTTCCGGGTCAAATAGATACACTGACGACAGAGTGGATGATATGGCTCAAATAATTAAAGATCTCTCTAACAAAATCTCTAGGATGGAGTTGGATCAGACTCAAGCTGATTCTTCTAACAAAAGAGACTTCAGGAGAAACCCAAATCCCCAAAATCAACAGAGGCAAATAAAGAATGAAGATCAAAAAATACAAGCTCCACTAAAAAACGAAAATCTTATAGGAGCAAGTGACCTCCAAGATTTCGGAGATTCAGATGATGAAGTTGCATGTTTCGGTGATGAGTGTTCACAGTCATTTCTGACTAGGGAAGACTATGAGAAATCCTTAAATACTCCTCAACCGTCTAATGAAGAAGAAGAAGGTGATCATACTGACCTCTGCGTATCTCAACCAGAAACAGAAATGATAGCGGCTGATTTTCAACCCAGATACAATCTGAGATCAAAAAACAAGCCCGCCTCAACTAACCAACCTAAGAAAATTTTGCCAAGGGATCAATCTCATGAACCCCCTTTGAAAGAGACATTATTACCCAGCAATAAAGTCAAGATAACAAAGACTCAAGAGTCTGAGGTGAAAAAGGCTGAAACCCAAACAAAGGAAACAGGCCCGATAGATAAATTTACATCTGCGACTAAGGTCTCGGGTGATAAAGCGATCCAGACAAACACATCGGAAGAAAAAGGCTCAGAGGTTTTAACCAAAGAAATGGACAAGGGCAATACATCTTACAATTTTGAAAATGAATTAAATAAAATTAAGATACCGATTCCTTTGGTAGAATTAGCAAAAAACCCCACTTATCGGAAGCAAATTGCCAAAGTGATGGGAGTTTACGAGCCAGAAAGTCACTCCGACGTTATCAACCTAGAAGATGACAGACCTAACATCACCTTTGGTCCTCATTTTGAGGGATTCAAAGACAACGTCGCTCCTTTCTATATCACCCTAAATATACATGACTAGTTACTGCATAACTGCATGTTAGACTCCGGGGCTTCACATAATGTTATGCCCAAAACTATAATGGAGAGGCTGGGGCTCCAGATCACTAGACCCTATGGAGACCTATACTCGTTTGATTCAAGAAAGGTTAAATGTATGGGA
>ML782490.1:953548-969436 GCA_009831015.1 Picea engelmannii | reverse complement strand
GCAAGACTGCTAAGAGGGGGATGTGCTGGAAAAGAGACCACAATGGCTGAAGAAAGGTGGTGGAAGGCACCTAGAATGGTGGCGTTAACTTCCACTGAACCAAACCGTATTTGGTCTTCACTGGCCCGAAGAACCAAGAGCAGCTCGCTGGCCCCGAAATGAATTACTCGCCAGGATGGTAGGTGAAGAGGCTCCTCATGAGTTGATGAGGGATGGGGGTGAACCGCCCATCCGTGGAGGCCTCAGACCTGACCACCACAGGGGGAATTCGTGCCACACACAACCTCATCGGGAAAGAAAAGGCAGGTAAAAGGTGTGGGAGGGGACGCGAGGGGGATCGCAAGAGAAAAAGATTGGAAGAACTCTGGAACAAATTACAGAGTGAGTGATAGCAGAGAAGGAGGAGAGTAACCTTCATTCTCGATCACGGAAGAACAAAGATAGAGATTCTCAAGCATCGTGGTATAGCTCGGGGGTGGCTAGTGGTAAATCCGTTAAGAGCCGTTGAGCCTATGGTTGGGTGGAAACGAGCACCCCTCTCAGCAGTTGCATCACCTGGTGTTTTTTTGATAAGTGTTTTATCTTGTATCTTGAATTTAAATGTCTTGAAATGTATGCTCATGGTTTGAACACTTATAAATAGTTTCTATGTAGAAATGTTTGCATGGTATTTTGATCAGAATGGTGGTTGCATGCTTATGTTGGAATGACCACGTATGGCTTGTGTTTATATATATATGTATATATATACTGAACTAATACAAATTTTCAAGTCTGTTCTTGGGAAATTTATTTCCCCTATTTTATCTCAAGTAATGCCTTGGATAGATCTTCCCACAGGGTCACCCTTTTTGAGGTTACCCAAGAATCTGCCAAAGGATTTGATGACATAAGACTGAAAAACCCTGCACGAGAGAGAATGGTATTCCTAGACTTTGATATTTCGGAGTTTCTGCACCTAGGGTATCTAAGTGTGATTCTCCTGTACTCACGAGTCCCGAAACCCCGACCCGCAAAATCCCGAAATGATAGCGTGGGGGTGAATTAAGGACCTTTCGGTGGTTTGGTTCCCAGGATATCCTTCCTCTTACTAAATGCACAAATGAGATTCTTTCGGAAGATATAAGGCCTGTTACGACCGTTAAATTGAATGAAGGAGCGCAGGCGTTAATGCCTCGACCCCTTTTTACCTTCGTAAGTAGTGAAGAAATCGGGACCGCCGATTTCAAGACCCATGGGAATACCTGGACCATCCAGCTGTAGAATACACGTGGTGGCCGATAAGCATTTCGACTTTTTGGCACCTAGGAGATCAGAGGGTAAGAACCTTTGTCCTCACGACTTCCAAAATCCTGATATGCGAAATCCCGAAATAACAGTGTATGGCTAAATCTCGATATTTCGATATTTTGGCATTCGGAATATCCTAAGGGCGAGCTCCCTTGTATTTTCAAGTCTCGAAACCCCGATTCACGAAAACTCAAAATGACAGCATGTGGAGGGGTTAGGACATTTCGGTGTTTCGGCACCCGGAGTACCCAAGTGCGAGTTTCCTTGTACTCGCCAGTCCCGAAATCTCGATATGTGAAATCCCGAAATAAAAACGTATGGCTAAATCCTGATATTTCGGTATTTCCGCATTCAGAATATCCTAAGGGCGAGCTCCCTTGTATTTGCAAGTCCAAAAACCCCGATTCACGAAAACCCGAAATGATAGCGTGTGGAGGGGTTAGGACATTTCAGTGTTTTGGCACCCGGAGTACCCAAGTGCGAGTTTCCTTGTACTCGCCAGTCCCGAAATCCCGATGGGTGTAATCCCGAAAGGATGATACCCAGACATGTTATGATATTTCGGCATTTCGGAGATCGGAATACTCAATGGTGTATTCCCTTGTACTCGCCAGCCCCGAAATCCTGACGTGCGAAATCCCAAAATAGTATAATGTATTTCAGAGTTCGGTGTTTCAGAGTTTCGGCTCCCGGGTAACCTAGGTGCGAGACCTCATGATTCTCGCATGTCGCGAAATCCTGATGGATGAAACCCTGAAATGATAGTAGCGCAGATGAGATACGGTGGTTCGGTGTTTTGGCATCCGAGATACCTAAGGGTAAGATCCTCTTGTCATCGCATATCATGAAATCCCGAAGTATGAAACCCCAAAATGAGTATAGCGTGACTAGAATTTAATGTTTTGGTGTTTCGGCACCCGATATATCTAGAGGCCAATCTCTTGTCCTCACAACTCCCGAAATCCCGACTTGCGACATCTTGAAATGATAGAGCGTGAACAAGTTACGATGTTTCGGAGTTTCGGCTTCCGGGAAACCCAGATGTGAAATCCTCTTGTCCTCGCATATCGCAAAATCCTGATAGGCTATGTCCCGAAATGGACTAGCACACTTGGTTTTGGTGTTTTGTCATTTCGGTACCCAGGATCTCCAAAGGTCAGTTTTCCTCGTGTTCGC
This sequence comes from Picea engelmannii, assembly GCA_009831015.1. Lineage (NCBI taxonomy): Eukaryota > Viridiplantae > Streptophyta > Pinopsida > Pinales > Pinaceae > Picea > Picea engelmannii. The sequence goes on along the minus strand of ML782490.1, from coordinate 966,970 downwards.
TAGACACGAAATTTCGATGGATGAAACCTCGAAATGAACCAGGGAGAACATGCATCGCGATTTTTCCGAATCGCGAAAGTTGGGAGCACCACTCCGGTAAGACCTGTGGTCATAGTCGCCAATCATATGAGTATGGATAAGGGATGGCAGGGTCTGTATCAAGTCCTGTAGGGATTCAGGGAATTCTATTCATCGGAGAAAAGATGAAAAAGGTCGAAAAATATTGATTTCCATAGTGGGTGTGTTACAAATTGGTATCAAAGCATGGTTATAACACTTGGCCTTCTTGGGCTCATGAACGGGTTGCGCAGAGACTCCATTCGGAGTACTGTTAAAAGGAGTAACTCCTTATCTTGACCCCCTCAGTTAAAAATTCAAAGTTAAGAATGAAAGCTTTCATTGTGTGTGTGCATAAGAAAAATATGAATTATGTATTGGTTATAAATGAATATGAACATTGACTAACAACCAACCTTTTTCCTTTTGCATACAAGTCGAAGATCAACCGCGGCAAATTATCGGCGTATAGAATGGTGACTCACCATGAGGTGGGGGAAGGCTCCCACAATAGAGACGAAGAGTCTGACGAAAGAAGGCCAGTAGGGACCCCTCCAGATCTAGCCGAGACTGTGAAGAGTCTCATGGTCGAATTACAACGCTGCAAGGCTGACAATGAAAGGATGATGAAAGAACAAGAGAAACAAACGAAAATTAAAGCAGTTCTACTGCAGAGCTTATCCGACTTACAAAGACAAATGCAGCATGAACCTGAGACACATAAACGTGGTCATGTCAGTGGCCACACTGAAAGAAGCACCTTGAGAAAGGTCCACCCCAGAGATAAGGGACAAGCGTCGGACAATTCTTCTGGAAAGGAAGCTGGCGACCTAGAGGGATCTTCTAGCAGCAGAACTAGTTCTCATTCCCGAAGAAAACGAAAGAAGCAGAAGCTTTCCAAGGATCATAAATTCGAAGAATTCAGGAAGGCCAAACCACCCTCCTTCGACGACGAAATAAAGAAGGGAGAGGAAGCAGTGGCCTGGCTACTTGGACTAAAGAAGTATTTCAAAGTCCATGACTTCTCAGAAAATTTGAAGGCCTGAGTGGCCACCTTCAACTTGAACCGAAAGGCTTCCTTTTGGTGGGAATACCTTAAGAATGTAAAAGGGAATCACGAAGAAGACCTGTCTTGGGAACGGTTTGAGAAATATTTCTGAAAGAAGTATTTGTCGGAAAAATATTTCGACGAAAAGACTAAAGAATTCTATGAACTCAAACTGGGGCAACTCGCTATAGAGGAATATGTCAGCAGATTCCTCGAGTTGCTGAGGTATTTACCTTATATAAAGGTAGAAAAGGCAAAGGTGCAATGTTTCATCAGTGGACTACCTAAGGACTATCGGGACAGAATTGAATTTGATGAGCCAAAGACCCTAGAAGGAAATATTCGAAAGGCAACCTATTGTCATGAACAGTTCAGACATCGAACAGAACCTCGCGAAGGATGGAAACAGAAGAATAGTTCGAGATTTTAGAAATAGGGGTTTAAATCCCCAAGATTTAAGGACTATAAAAAGAACTCAAGGATGAGCTTCCCCGCCCGAAGTGTACACCAGCAGAACTTTCCCTCCTTGAGCGGAAATAAAATTTCTGGATCTGCCCCAGTAAAGACTGATAACCCAAAGAGAGAACCTTTGAAATGTTGGGGTTGCGGAGAAGAACATCTACTGAGAGACTGTCCACACCGACAACAAAATAGTCAAAGAATTTACAACATCCAAGAAGCTACCACCGTCAATGATGTGGCCAAGAGTGTGCCACAAATTTATGCAGCCTTGGACAATAACCAAGCTGACCACCAAGCTTCAGTAGTGGAAATAGAAGGTATGATTTCCAACCATCTAGTGTCTATTTTGATTGACCCTGGTTCAAATTTGAGTTATATAGCCCCTAAGGTTGTTGATAAGTGTAAACTACAGCCATAAAAACCTACCAAGCCATGGTTGGTACAGTTAGCCACTGGCACTAAAAGAAGGGTAGCGGAGGTCATACCAACCTGCCAATTAATGTTGGGTGAATTCCCCACCCAAGTAACCCTTAACATATTACCCCTGGGATAGTATGATCTGTTGATTGGTATGGACTGGCTAGCCGCCCATAAAGCCAAATTGGACTATTACCATAAAACCTTAGAATGTGTAATTAAAGAAGGAAAAAGGATAACCCTTCAAGGGATTCGAAATATTGTCTCAATGAGACAAATATCAACTCTACAAATGAGAAAGTATTGCCGAAAAGGATGTCCCCTATATGCAATACAGGTGTTGAAAACTATTGAAGATGACAAACCAAGCCTCGAAGACCACCCTACCCTGAGAGAATACAGAGATGTGTTTCCGGAAGAGGTACCGAGTCTACCTCCAAGAAGAGACATAGACTTCTCGATAGAACTTGCACCGGGAGCGGTGCCGATGTCTATGACACCCTACCGGATGAGCACACCCGAGTTAGTTGAACTCAAATTGCAATTAAGAGAAATGATGGATAAGGGCTATATCCGGCCCAGTGTGTCTCCATGGGGAGCACCAGTCCTATTTGTGAAAAAGAAGGACGGTACCCTTACACTGTGTATAGATTATAGACAGCTCAATAAGGTAACCATAAAGAACAAGTACCCCTTGCCCAAGATCGATGACCTGCTCGACCAATTAGGGGGTGCGTCTATTTTCTCAAAGATTGACTTGAGGTCGAGATACCATCAAGTCCGTATTAAGGGTGAAGACATCCATAAAACTTCCTTCCATACGAGGTATGGTCACTATGAGTTTGTGGTAGTGCCATTTGGGTTAACCAATTCCCCTACCACTTTCATGTGCTTGATGAACAATGTACTCAGCAAATTCCTAGACAAATTTGTGTTGGTTTTTATCAACAATATATTAATTTACTCCAAGAATAGAGAAGAGCATGAAGAGCATCTTAGGCTTGTGCTGCAAGTGCTAAGAGAACATCAACTCTATGCCAAATTCAGCAAATGTGAATTCTTCCACAAGCAAATACATTACTTAGGTCATGTTCTATCCGAAGAAGGAGTAGCAGTAGACCCTGACAAAATCAGGTCTATCATGGAATGGCCTACCCCAAAGGATGTTTCAGATATCAGATCCTTTATGGAATTAGCAGGATACTATAGGAGATTTATAAAAGGATTATCCAAGATTGGTTGTCCAATCACTGCCCTCCAGAAGAAGGGGACAAAGTTCATGTGGACACAGAAATGTGAAGAAAGATTTCAAACCCTGAAACATCTACTGACCCATGCACCCATGTTGAAGATCGTCGATCCCGAAGCTGACTTCCTCGTGTGCACAGATGCCTGTAAGGAAGGGCTCGAAGGAGTCCTTATGCAAGGAGGGAGTGTGGTCTGCTATGAATCCAGAAAATCGAATGAGCATGAAGTCAACTATGTGACCCATGATCTAGAATTGGTTGTCATAGTGCATGCCTTGAAAATGTGGAGGCATTACCTCCTGGGAAGAAAATTTGTACTTATGACAGATCACTGTGGATTGCGATATCTGTTTGACCAACCAAAGCTCAATGCTAGACAAGCTAGGTGGATGGCCCTCCTTAGCAAGTTTGATTTCGAAATCAAACACATTAAAGGAAAGGAAAATAGGGTGGTTGATGCCCTTAGCAGAAGTATGAAAACAATTCACCTGGTAGCAGTGAGCACCTATAAGACGGATGTCAAGGAAAGAGTCAGAAATGCACAAGAAACAGATCCTTTCGTCCAGACCGTGACCTCATACCTACAGCAAGAACCCACGGGGATAAAGTATGGAGGCTACCAGATGATGGAAGGAGGTCTGCTCACTTATCGAAGCAGATTGTATATTCCAGATTGTGATGACTTGAAGAGGTTCATACTGGATGAACTACATAAAAGACCCTATACTGGTCATCCAGGATACCAGAAAATGATCACGGCCACTAGGAAACAATTCTACTGGCCTGGGTTGAAGAAAGACATAGCCGAGTACCTAGCAAATGCATAGAATGCCAACAAGTAAAAGCAGAACACCGACACCCGGTAGGATTATTACAACCTCTACCAATCCCGGAATGGAAATGGGAAACCATCTCCATGGATTTCATCACCGGATTACCAACCTCGACCACACAGAATGACGCAATCATGGTAGTGGTGGATAAATTGAGCAAGACCGCTCACTTTATCCCCATCAAATCAACCTGTAAGGCAATAGACATCGCCAACGTATTCATGAAGGAGATATTCAGATTGCATGGTATGCTGAAAGAGATCATGTCTGATAGAGACACGAAATTTACCTCCAACTTTTGGAAGTCACTAATGGCTGGTTTAGAGAACAAGTTGTTGTTTAGCACCACCTATCACCCTCAAACCGATGGACAAACAGAAAGAGTGAACCAAATACTAGAAGACATGTTAAGAATGCATGTAATGCATCAACCCAAGAAGTGGGAAGGCTACCTGCCACTGGTGGAATTCGCTTACAACAATGGCTACCAAGAATCCTTAAGGATGAGTCTGTTTGAAGTCCTCTATGGTAGGCCATGCAACACTCCTGTTAGTTGGAGTAATCCCGTAAACATAATTTCTTTTGGACCCGACATGTTGAAAGAAATGGAACAGCAAGTGACTCAGATAAAACAAAACCTGAAGGTCGCTCAGAATCAACAAAAAAGTTACGCCGACCAAAAGAGAACTCCAAGAGAGTTCAAGACGGGAGACCATGTATATCTCAGAGTTAGGCCCAGGAAGAGTTCTCTGAAAATGGGATCTTGTGCCAAGTTGGCACCTCGGTACTGTGGACCCTTTGAGGTTCTAGATAGAGTGGGACCTATAGGCTAGCACTTCCTCCCACAGTAAAAGCACATAATGTTTTTCATGTTTCATTATTGAAGAAATATGTACATGATTTTAATAATATAATTGACTGGTCTGTGATCCAGGTGGAACCGGAGGGAGAATTCCTACCAGAACCTCAATGCATACTGGACAGAAAGGAAACCCTACTCCGGAACCGAACCATTGCACAGGTCAAGGTGCAACGGAGACATTTTGGCCCAGATGAGGCTACATGGGAAATGGAGGATGCCATGAAACATGCATATCCAATTTTGTTTACCTCTATACATACATGTCATGATGATAGATAGAACATCGAGGACGATGTTCCTTTAAGGGGGAGGGAATTGTAACACCCTGTTTCCCCCAGTCTGTAAAAATAATTATGCTGGCCAAGAACTTTGGCAAACTCAAAGATGTGAATGTGTGATTTTGAAAGGACCTTAGTATACAAGGTCAACAAATGTAAATTGACATTGTGAATATNATATATATATATATATATATATATATATATATATATTGCAAGACTACTGAGAGGGGGATGTGCTGGAAAAGAGACCATGATGGCTGAAGAAAGGTGGTGGAAGGCACCTAGAATGGTGGCGTTAACTTCCACCGAACCAAACCGTATTTGGTCTTCACTGGCCCGAAGAACCAAGAGCGACTCGTTGGCCCCGAAATGAATTACTCGCCAGGATGGTAGGTGAAGAGGCTCCTCATGAGTTAATGAGGGATGGGGGTGAACCGCCCATCCGTGGAGGCCTCAGACCTGACCACCGCAGGGGAATTTGTGCCACACGCAACCTCGCTGGGAAAGAAAAGGCAGGTAAAAGGTGTGGGAGGCGACACGAGGGGGGATCGCATGAGAAAAAGATTGGAAGAGCTCTGGAACAAATTACAAAGTGAGTGATAGCAGAGAAGAAGGAGAGTAACCTTCGTTCTCGGTCACGGAAGAACAGAGACAGAGAGTCTGAAGCATCGTGGTCTAGCTCGGGGTGGCTAGTGGTAAATCCATTCGGAGTCGTTGAGCCTACGGTTGGGTGGAAACGAGCACCCCTCTCAGCAGTTGCATCACCTGGTGTTTTTCTGATAAGTGTTTTATCTTATATCTTGAATTTAAATGTCTTGAAATGTATGCTCATGGTTTGAACACTTATAAATAGTTTCTATGTAGAAATGTCTGCATGGTATTTTGATCGGAATGGTGGTTGCATGCTTATGTTGGAACGACCACGTATGGCTTGTGTTTATATATATATATATATATACTGAACTAATACAGATTTTCAAGTCTGTTCTCGGGAAATTTATTTCCCTTATTTTATCTCAAGTAATGCCTTGGATAGATCTTCCCACAGGGTCACCCTTTTTGAGGTTACCCAAGAATCTGCTGAAGGATTTGATGACATAAGACTGAAAAACCCTGCACGAGAGAGAATGGTATTCCTAGACTTTGATATTTCGGAGTTTCGGCACCCAGGGTATCTAAGTGTGAGTCCTCCTGTACTCACGAGTCCCGAAACCCGACCCGCAAAATCCTGAAATGATAGCGTGGGAATGGATTAAGGACCTTTCGGTGGTTCGATTCCCAGGATATCCTTCCTCTTGCTAAATGCACGAATGAGATTCTTTCGGAAGATCTAAGGCCTGTTATGACCGTTAAATTGAATGAAGGAGCATAGGTGTTAATGCCTCGACCCCTTTTTACCTTTGTAAGTAGCGAAGAAATCGAGACCGTCGATTTCAAGACCCATGGGAATACCTGGACTGTCCAGCTGTAGAATACATGTGGCAGCCGGTAATCATTTTGACTTTTCAGCACCCGGGATATTAGAGGGTAAGAACCCTTGTCCTCACAACTCCTGAAATCCCGATATGCGAAATCCCGAAATAACAACGTATGGCTAAATCCCGATATTTCGGTATTTCAGCATTCGGAATATCCTAAGGGCGAGCTCCCTTGTATTTGCAAGTCCTGAAACCGCGATTCATGAAAACCCAAAATGACAGCGTGTGGAGGAGTTAGGACATTTCGGTGTTTCGGCACCTGGAGTACCCAAGTGAAAGTTTCCTTGTACTCGCCAGTCCCGAAATCCCGATATGCGAAATCCTGAAATAACAACGTATGGCTAAATCCCGATATTTCGGTATTTCGGCATTCAAAATATCCTAAGGGCGAGCTCCCTTGTATTTGCAAGTCCTGAAACCCCAATTCATGAAAACCCGAAATGACAGCGTGTGGAGGGGTTAGGACATTTCGGTGTTTTGGCACCCTGAGTACCCAAGTGCGAGTTTCCTTGTACTCGCCAGTCCCGAAATCCCGATGGGCGTAATCCCGAAAGGATGATACGCGGACATGTTACAATATTTCGGCATTTCGGAGATCGAAATACTCAAGGGTGTATTCCCTTGTACTCGCCAGTCCCGAAATCCCGACGTGCGAAATCCCGAAATAGTATAGTGTATTTCACAGTTCGGTGTTTCAGAGTTTCGGCTCTCGGGTAACCCAGGTGCGAGACCTCATGATTCTCGCATGTCGCGAAATCCCGATGGACGAAACCCCGAAATGATAGTAGCACGGATGAGATACGGTGGTTCGGTGTTTCGACATTTGGGATACCTAAGGGTAAGATCCTCTTGTCATCACATATCAGAAAATCCCGAAGTATGAAACCCCAAAATGAGTATAGGGTGACTAGAATTTAATGTTTCGGTGTTTCGACACCCGGGATATCTGGAGGCCAGTCTCTTGTCCTCACGACTCCCGAAATCTTAACTTGCGACATCCCGAAATGATAGAGCGTGGACAGGTTACGATGTTTCGGAGTTTCGGCTTTCGGGAGACCCGGATGCGAAATCCTCCTGTCCTCGCATATCACGAAATCCCGATAGGCGAAGTCCCGAAATGGACTAGCACACTTGGTTTTGGTGTTTCGGCGTTTCGGTACCCAGGATCTCTAAAGGTCAGTTTTCCTCGTGTTCACTAGACACGAAATTCCGATGGATGAAACCCCGAAATGAACAAGGGAGAACATGCATCGCGATTTTTCTGAATCACGAAAGCTGGGAGCACCACTCCGGTAAGACCTGTGGTCATAGCCGCCAATCATATGAGTATGGATAAGGGATGGCAGGGTCTGTATCAGGTCCCGTAGGGATTCGGGGAATTTTGTTCATCGGAGAAAATATGAAAAAGGTCGAAAAATATTGATTTTAGTAGTGGGTGTGTTACACCCATGGAAACACCGGTAAGATGCAGATCAAGATCGAGGTGGAAAGGAAGCAGTTGGACATCATGTTCATCTTCCATTAGAATGGATGGATGGTCGTACTTGGTACTAGTTGGATACATTGCTTAGCCGGTCATATTGTATGGTTTCTTCACGTGTTTCGAGGATGAAACATGTGAAGGGGGATGGAATGTAGTATACCTAGGGAGGTAATATGAGGTACCTAGGGAGGTACCCAATGTGAATGTGGTTATGTATTATTAGTTGAATACATTCAATGGAAGGTGGACTAGGTCCACTATATTATTAAATACAACCCACTATGATAGTTATATATAATAAATAGACTTTCTAGAATATTCCTAAAATATATAGAATGTTATATAAAGTGTAAGGAATGTATTGAACCATAGTGAAGAATATTGTTATTGTACAAGCAAGGATTTCTTGAGTAGTGAATTCCTTCCATAAGGAATAGTATATGGTGTTACCCTACCTCGAGGGTTTTGACTATTTCTTGTGTTCAATATTTGGTGAATGTTTTGTTTTTGTTGTTGTTAAGATTAGGGGTTATTTCTGAAGTATATTTGAAGATCTATCGAGGTATTTAACACCGAGGGGATTCCCCAAATTCTATCATTTCCAAATTCCTACAGCATCCCAGAGGGAGATATCATGTGAGGAGGATTTGCCTTGTGCTTGAAGCCAATCTCTGATTTGGATTAAGGAATTTTCTAGATTCAAGGGAGTTCAATTCAATATTTTGTCTTCCCATATTCGAATGATTTTACCATTCCCGGGAATCCATGATAGGTGGCTTAGCAGAAGAGGAATCGACGTCTGGAGCAACTTCGAAATGGGGGATCCTGTGAGGGGACCGATGGGGAGTTCAACACCTCTGAGGAAATATCTCTAAAAGTATTTATACACCATAGCCTTTTTCCAATTAGCATAGTCCCCCGTTATCATTCTCCATAGCATTTTTGCTCCTAGAGCTAAATTTGGGAGCATGGGATCCTTTATTCCAAATCCACCATTTGTTTTAGGATCTCTCACGTTTTTCCAGTTTATTAGATGGAACCTTTTGGTATTAGACTTTCCTCCTTCCCAAAGGAATTTTCATATTTGATGAGCAATTTCTCTTTTTACACTTGATGGGGCAAGCATAGAGGAATATTGAAAAACTGGTAGGGCTGAGAGGATTGCCTTAGCCAACACAAGTCTTCGAGTAGGATTTAGCCATTGTACTCCCCAACTAGTGAATTTTTCACTGATCTTGCAGGTTATAATATTCCAATCTGCTATTGAAAAGGAGTTAAGACAAATGGGGATACCTAGATATTTGAAGCATCTCTAATTAGAGACTAGGGGAAATTGAAGGATCCTTGAAATGACAATAAGAGAGTAAGCATTAGTATTCCAAGCATAAAGAAAACATTTATGAGAGTTAAAAAGCCCACCTGAAGCAGATATAAATTGGTCCATCATCGTTTTGAACCTTCTAGCTATTATCAAAGAGGTTCCTACCAAGGAAACAATTTCATCTGCAAACTGAGAATGGTTTATGCACTTGACCCCTGCAACAATTTTGATGCCCAAAATGTTTCCAATTCTTTGTTCTTGTTCCAAACTTCTACCTAGAGATTCGACCATCGAAATATAAAGAACAAGCGATAAGGGGAAACCTTGTTGAAGTCCCTTGGAAGACAGGAAAAATTCTGAGGGTCTGCCATTTATCAGTGGGGGAATCCAGGGACTGCTGATGGAGGTTGCAATCCATCTGATAAAGGATGGGTGAAACCCAAATTTTGTTATAACTGCAAAGAAAAAATTGTGACGAACTTGATCAAAGGCATTTTCCATGTCTATCTTGATGGCCATACCTCGATCTCCTTGAGTTTTACTAGAGTGGATAGCCTCCTGAACTAAAAAAATGTTATCCCACATTTTCCTCTGCGCTACAAATCCTCCTTGAGATGGGGATATCAGCCTAGGAAGCAACTTCTGAATCCTAGAAGCAATAATTTTTGTGATTATCTTGTAGGATACATTGCATAGAGAGATGGGTCTAAATATGGAGAATGAGACCATGTTTCTCTCTTTGGGAATTAAAGCCAAGAATGCAGAGTTTGTTGCTCCTCCCAGTCTTTAGGATTTTTGAACATACTGAATCATCCTTACCAAGTCAAATTTAATGGTGTGCCAACATTTTTTGTAGAAGTGTGTTGAAAATCCATTTGGGCTCGGGGCCTTATTTGATTCAAACTACATTATGGTTGAGAAAATATCCTCCTCTGACACCCTTTTTGTTAGTTCCTAATTTTCCCTTTCCGAGACCAATGGGGGATGAATGAAATGGATTTATCTCTTAGAGCGAGATCCATGGGGTCTTTCTCAGAATAAAGATATGCAAAATGAGCAGAGGCTACCTTCTTTATGTCCTCAAAAGACTTGAGAATAGTTTGATATTCCAGGTGAATTTCCTCCATTGTATTCATTCCTTTTCTCACTTTGCATTGCTTGTGGAAAAACAAGGAATTGTAGTCTCATGCTTGAAGCCACAAACAACAGGATTTTGTTCTCCAATTTTGTTCTTCTTTCTTGATTACCCCTTGTAGTTTATTTTGACACTGCTCTTCTTCTTTTAAAAAGGAAGTGGTGACAAGGGATTGCTCCATTTTGGTCGCAACCTCTGCTAGTTGTTCTTGTAGATGAAGAATTTCAAATTGCAACCCTTTGTATGAGGATTTTACCCATTCCTTGATGTTTGTTTTCAATTTGATAAGTTTATGTTCCTAGATGAAAACTAGAGATCCATTGATCCAAGGTCCCCAGGAAGAGGCAACTAGGGAACAGAAGGAAGGATGCTCCAACCAAAGAGGGTTGAAATGAAAGGGAATGGTGATCTGGATTTATGTAGGAACACAATGAAATACAGAAATACACATAAACGCAACGATGCAGCGGAAATAAGACTTCATTTCATTAATAACAAATGACTGAAATATGCTTACAGACATAATGGAAATAAACTAGCTAGGGCGCTGGTAGCTTATCTCTAAGAAGAGATGTGGCGGCTACTGGCCTCTGAACTGTGTTACAATGAGGCTCGAAGGTCTATTATTATTGAGAAACAATGGAAAACCCTAAACATCCAAAGACCTAACCCTAGGAGATGAAACACCAAGACTATGGGCCCCATTTGGGTAAGTTGGTACATCAACTTCTCGGGGATGTAACTTTGGCATACGATCTTCGTTTGACACATTCCATACCTCGTTAGAAAGATCTATCCGAGGAATACAACTTTTGGGTGAGAAACATTGATCCATAATCCATGTTGCTCCCCGTTTTCCCAAAAAATGTCGTTTAAGGCCTCAAAACAACTCTGGAAGTTTAGGACCCGAAAAACTGCTAAAAATAGTAAACTGTGCGGAAACTGAAAAACTGAAAGAAGCAATGGTGGGGGTCCAAGTGGAATAGGTGGGTGGCCACCAATATCCACATAGATCATTCCTCCCCCCTTAGGAAGCAATGGTCCCCATTGCGTTGAGTTCCTCCATGAGATGAGGAAACTTCTGTTGAACTTGGTCTCTGGTGAGCCACTTGCCTTGGTGAAGGAGTTGGCCTGCTTTGACAACTCGATATAGCGGTATCATTTGTTTTCGGGTGTGCTTGATTTGTGTGTCCATGATCTGATCAGTTCTGGCTTGTTCCATGCAGTCTAGATTTAACTCTGTTGGTGTGAGTTGTTCTGCCATGTCGGATGTGTCTAGTAGAGGTGGAAAGTAGGGCCAAAGGCGGTCCACATTTAACACTGGGTGCAGACCAAGGAATGGTGGAATGTTGAGCTCAAAGTCATTTTCCTCTACAGCCTTGGTGAGGGTGTACGACCCATATCGGAGCAGACGAAGCTTGTGGTGGGGTCCAGCGAGGTGCTCCTTTTGAAAATGCAGTCACACTTTGTCGCCCACCTGGAAGTTGTGTGACACCCGATGTTGATCATGTCGCTACTTGTACTTAGCATTGGCTCTGTCCAAGATGTCATGAACCTGTTGGCGGATGTGTTGAATGTGCTCAATGAAGTTGTTTTCCTTGTCAGCCTTAGACTGGACATGAGCTAAATCTTCCTGAGGAGCCACAAATGGCATGGCTATGTCAATGGGACATAGTGGTTGGAATCCCAAGCCCACTTGAAAGGGGTTGTGGTTGGTTGAACTATGGAGAGCTCGGTTGTAGCTGTGTTGTAGGGGAGGCTCTCATCCCATGTGCGTGGATGCTTTGAATTGTACATGCGCAGAATGTGTACAATCATCCTGTTGACGACCTCTGTCTGGCCATCAATTTGTGGATGGAAAGCTGTGGACTTGGTGAGCTTGGTGTCCAGCATCGACCAGAGGCTGGACCAAAATGTACTGAGGAACCTACTGTCTCGATCTAAGATGATAGACTGTGGAATCCCAAAGTGTACCCACACTCGTTCAAAGAAGAGTTTAGCAGTGGCTTCTGCTGTGATATTCTTCTTGCAGGCCATCATAATGGACATCTTCTAGAATCGATCGACGACCACAAAAACACAGTCATTTCCATGCTTAGTAGAAGGAAGGCCCGACATGTAATCCATAGAGATGGATTCCCAAGGTCGACTGGGGGTAGGAAGCGGAGTATAGAGGCCTTTCTTCTTGATGGTCGGTTTGGCAATGGCGCAAGCAGTGTAGGACTTGATGTACTTCCCGACATCTTGTCGAAGGTTCGTCCAGTAGAAATACTTTTGCAGTACTGCCACAGTTTTCTCGACCCCGAAATGCCCAGCGACCCGACTGTAGTGAGCCTCCCAAATCATCTTGGCACGCTCGCTTGAAGGAACACAAAGGTGTCCCAGGTGACAAAGTAGGGCATCCTGGAGGTGAAAATTGGGAACTTGCTTACCCTCCAAGAGTGTATTATATGTGTGGTCGAATTCTGGATCACTTGTGTAGAGAAGCGACCAATCAGAAGTCTCGTGCCCACAAGAGTTGAGCATAGTAGTTAGCGCCACGATGGGTGGTCGATTGGGGTAGTCTGCAACATTATTGGTGTTGCCTTTTTTGTACTTAATGTTCAAATGAAACTGTTGCAGGTATGTGGACCACTTATGATGGCAATCGTTCTATAACTTCCCTTGTGTCTGTATGAACTGTAGGGGTCGGTGGTCTGTGTGGATGACCGTTTCCTTTCCCAAAATGTAATGCTTCCATTGCCGACAAGCCTGCACAATGGAATACATTTCTTTGTCATAAGTGGGATACTTCCGGA
>ML782490.1:942196-953280 GCA_009831015.1 Picea engelmannii | reverse complement strand
CTCATGAAGGTTGCAGGGGCATTCGTCAACCCGAAAGGCATGACCAACCATTCGAAAAGGCCCTCCTTGGATTTGAATGTAGTCTTCCACACATTAGAGGGTTCGATTGGTACCTGGTGATACCCAGACTTCAAGTCGATCTTGCTGAAATATTTCGCCCCCTTGAGTTGGTCTAGAAGGCCATCAATTCATGGGATCGGGTACCTATTACGGACAATGATCTTGTTCAGTGCCCGATAGTCAATGCAGAGTCTCCAAGTCCCATCCTTCTTCTGCACCAACACGATTGGGCTCCCACAGGGCGATGAACTCAGCCGGATGTGACCTTTCTGCAACAGCTCCTGAATCTGCCTCTTGATTTCGTCATTCTCTAGAACAGAGCGCCGATAGATGGGTCCATTGGGCAGCGACGCACCTGGGGTCAGATCGATGGGGTGCTTGACCTGGCAGTGTAGAGGCACCCCTACGGGGGAGGTGAAGATGTCCTTGTACTCCTCCACGACCTTATCCATCTATTGTTTTCTTGCAGCGGGGCCCTGTCTGGAGGTCATGGCCACAATCTTCCTCTTTCCCTGAGGGCGGATCATCAGGAAAACAAATTTCCTGGTTTTGGAAATGAGCTTACTGCATTGTTTTGCAGTAACCAAAGAGATGGTGGTAGGCGGTGCTATCTCCGGTATCCTGTACATCTTATTGCCCAAAGTGATAATAACAGCACGAGGCCTAGACTCATACATATCATGTCGCTTCCACAAGTACGGTTGGCCTAATAATACATCAGAAACATCAAGAGGAGCAATGTCACATAATACCTCATCCGTGAAGGGCTTGATGTTGTAGGGAAGACAACATTGTTGACTGACACGGAGGTCCTGTCCTTGGTGCAACCACCCGATGGTGTATGGTTGTGGGTGTGATGTGGTCAGCAAGCCCAACCGCTTCACGACCTTTACCGAGATAAGGTTCTTCTGGCTCTCGCTGTCGACAATGAACTGCAACGGGGAACCCTTTACGCACATCTTGGAATGGAAGAGACGCTCTACCTCCTCTGCATCTTATGGTTCCTCCTTCTAGATCTTCGTGGTGGAAATGGTGGCATTGGGCTCCACATCGATAATTTGCTTCCCCCTGTCATTCCCCTTGTCAAGTTCTAATTCAGAGTCGGAGCATGCATCCGATTCAGAAGCCTTCAACTCAGCTACCAGTGACTGCTTGGCCCGACACTCACTTGTGTTGCGAGTGGAGCTCTTATGGAACTCACACCACTTCCCCATGTCCTTTTTTGGCTTCGTGGTGTTGTTCTTTGCTTGTGGCTTTGGTGGGTTGTCATGGGTTGCCCCGCCTTGGCTTGGTCCTTTGTTCTGCGGTTTGGGGGTACCTTTCCCTTGCTTCTGATTTGTAGACCCAAAGTCTCGCCTCTTATGTTTGAACTTCTGCTCAATCTTGGCAGCATATCGGTATGCCACACCAAGCGAGGAGATGTCGAGGAACTACATTTCCTCCTGAATGTATCTGTGCAGACAACTGCGGTATTTTAACACCAAATGTTTCTCTGAATCTTTGATACCCAACTTTGTGCGTAGAGTATGAAACAGATTTGTCATCTCATGCACATCTTGGTCCCTTTGTTGCCGCAACGTAGTCCATTGTATGTATTTGTCCTCATAGCTCCCCACAAGATAATATTGTTCCCTGATGGCATCTCAGAAAGAATTCCAAGTGGGTGTGGCCGAGAACATAGAGGGTTCCCCCTCGTCCTGTTGCTCCGAGTAGGTTTCCCACCAGTCCTTGACATGGGGGGCATCTTTGAGGAGTGCGGAAATAATCTTTTCTCGGTTAGAAAAGTCATGAACCGAGAAATATCCTTCTAACAGATTCAACCATCTATCTACGACATCTGCATCTATTTGGCCCTCAAATATGGGAATGTCAAAGTTTACTTGTACCTTAAAAGGAGTGGTGCCTCCAGAGTGGATGTTGGATGTCGATGCGCCACTAGTGGGAATTCGTTGAAGAATCTGGGCAAAGTTGTCCATCATCGCATTCCTTTGTTTCTCGAGGGCCTCCTCGAGCAACATTTTGATAGGATCTTCTGCTCCCTCATCTTTCTTTTCTTCCCCCATGGGAAGTCGTCGGGGTTTGCGAAGTTGGTCTTGCAAAGGTTCAACCAGATTGAGCCCCAACTCCTTATACCCCGACCTCGTTGGGGACATGCAAAGAAGGATCGAGAATGAGCAGACCGCTCTGATACCATTGATTCAGATTTATGTAGGAACACAATGAAATACAGAAATACACATAAACGCAACGATGCAGCGGAAATAAAACTTCATTTCATTAATAACAAATGACTGAAATATGCTTACAGACAGAATGGAAATAAACTAGCTAGGGCATTGGTAGCTTATCTCTGAGAAGAGATGTGGCGTCTACTGGCCTTTGAACTGTGTTACAATGAGGCTCGAAGGCCTATTATTATTGAGAAACAATGGAAAACCCTAAACATCCAAAGACCTAACCCTAGGAGATGAAACGCCAAGACTATGGGCCCCGTTTGGGTAAGTTGGTACATCAACTTCCCGGGGACGTAACTTTGGCATACGATCTCTGTTTGACACGTTCCATACCTCGTTAGAAAGATCTATCCGAGGAATACAACTTTTGGGTGAGCAACATGATCTACGATTGATGTTGCTCCCTGTTTTCCCAAAAAAACGTCGTTTAAGGCCTCAAAACGACTCTGGAAGTTCAAGACCCGAAAAACTGCTAAAAATAGTAAACTGTGTGGAAACTGAAAAACTGAAAGAATCAATTGTGGGGGTCCAAGTGGAATAGGTGGGTGGCCACCAATATCCACCTGGATCAAATGGGGCCCAAGTCTTGGTCATTAATGAAGGAAAGCGAGATTGGTCTGTGATCGGAACTTGCCCAGGGAAGGATCTGAGGAATAGGGGAGGAGGCTTCTGAAAGGAAGGCACTGCTAATGAGGAAACGATCTAGCCTTGCAGCAATATGGCCTAGACCGGATCGTTGATTAGGCCAAGTGAATTAGCCTTTAGAGGGATTGACATCAAACAAATCTAGATGGGAGATTAGATCTTCTAGATACTCACGATCAATATCTCGAACAAAGAATCCCCCCCTTTTTCCCAGTGATACATAGTGGTATTAAAGTCCCCTGCTAGGATGAGGTTATCCGAGGTCTCAATCTCCGATAATGCTATTAGTGATTTCCAGCAAGCCAGTTTTTCGTGATATTGATTTGGCATGTAAATATTTACTATTGTGAAATGCTTACCTGATTTGATGTGGACAAGCTTGACCAACAAATAGTGTAAATTTTCCTCGCTTGCTATCAATTGAAATTGACGAGGTTGTCAGAAAGTTCATATTCTACTTGAAACTCCTCGCGAGCTTTCTGCCAAGCTTATGTCATTTTTCCAGAATTGATTACTCTCTTGAAGGACTACAACATCCTTCATTTTTGTCTCATGGAGTAGAAGGATTTGAAGTCTTTCTGATTTGAGTAGATGTATTATTGATTCTACCTTGTTTTTTATTCCCAATCCCCCACAATTCCAAGACACTAATTTCATTATTTACCTAAGGGTTTTGAGGCCCCCCCCCTTAGGGGGCACCAAGCCACTTGGACCTCTAGATCCTTTAGGGTATTTTTTGAAAGTAGTATCTAGAGTGGTCTGAATCCCTAATTATTTCTCCTTATCTGTTGTTTCCTCCCTTTTCCTTCTTCCTGACTTTCTACCCGGCTTCTTAGTTATCATCGGGACTTCGATTTCTCTACCTGATTCCTCATTAGATTCTTCTTGGGATTCCTCTTCCAATATGACAAGAATTCTAGATCTAGAACTCGTGCCCATTTCTGAGACTAACGCCTTTCCTGCTGTTACTACCCCCTGAGATTTCCTCCCATTTTGTTGTTGGTCTCAAAATCTCGGTTTGGAATTTCTATTTCCTCTATCCTATTTTCTTGTGTTTCTCCCGGTGGATCCTCTGGGTTTGCAAGAGTTGCATATCTATTGTTGCTTGAATCCTGAGCATTTCCACCTTCATGGGAGGCATGAGGAGAAGTAGAAGGACTTTATAGCGACTATCTCAGGGGAGGGTCAGGACGCGCCTGGCCAGGCCTGCCCGAACCCCTCTTTTGCTTTTAAGTTTTCCATTGTTCTTGATCTCCTTGAGGTTGCGTCGTTGCTTGAGATTTAGGGCATGATTTGGAAAAATGCATGTATTCATGACATGCTTTGCACTTGAAAGGGATCTGTTCATAGTCTACTTGTTGAATATGCGACCAATCATCTAAAGTTAGTTGAATGGCTTATGGAAAACCCTTTTCCAGAGCTACTTCTACACAAATTTTTGAGCAGACCTATTTCCCTTCTCGTGGTTCAGCTTGATCAATGTATCTTCCAAGGGTATTTCATTCTCAGGACTAACCTAGACTGGGACCGTGGAGGGGATATCATTCTCAGGACTAAAATCGAGATTCCAACGATTCAGATACATAACTCTTGAGCCCATGAAGTATGTGTCGATTTTGAAGATAAGATCTCGATCCTCTTTAAATTCAAACAAGAAGACAAAAAAACCCTTATCGCAGAAAGAAGATGATACCTTTCCTTTGATGAGGGCTTTCCAACTTTGGTCTACCCAACGTGCAATTTCCCTTGGAGATGGCAAGATTCCTGTGAACTATCCGACGAGACCATTTGCATTGAAGCAGATTTGCCAATTTTTTTGAAGAAGAAGCATGAATAAGAACTTGTGGGATTTCATCCAATGTTTTTACAAATTTGGAGGGGAGTGCCTTGGATGATTTCAGGGCCGAAGCCACCAGGGCTCGGAAGGCCTCAATGTCAGGAGGGGAAGGCAGAGGGGAGGGGGGTGGGAGAGGGATCTCCCCTCGTAGAGAGGGCAACCATGAAGAAAACTAAGGTTTGGGGAGTTCAGAGCTGCAAGGGGTTGCAGGAAACCACATAGCTCCTTTGATTTACTTTTCGATTGTGAAGAAAAATTATTACCCTCCTACTCGGGTTCAATTCCCACTTTGTGACATTATTTATTTTACTTACACATACAAACCACTTGTAATATCCAACATTTTTAAATCACTCATAATATTTTTATTAAACTTAAATTAATATTTAAAAGAAATAGTTAACTTCAAAATCTTTTGTAATTAACACATATGAAATATTTTCATTAGTTAATTTAAGAAAATTTACACATACCCTACCTTTTTCGGATATGAAATCATAACTTTCTCAAACAAGGAGAATAACTATGAAGTAATTATATGATTGGAAACAATTGAAAGATAACTCAGAACTCTTCAAGCTAGCTAACTACCATTTAATTTGTTAAGTCTTTTCAAAGGATTACAATCTTTTTATGTAAACTTTTTTTATTTTAACACCGTTATATAAATTTGTAGCTTATAATTTATTTTAACAAAGTTCATATGGATTTTATATAATATATTTATGGTGTGGTCTTTTTATGTAAACTTTTTTATTTTAACACCGTTATATAAATTTGTAGCTTATAATTTATTTTAACAAAGTTCATATGGATTTTATATAATATATTTATGGTGTGGTGTATTAAAATCAAAATTTATGTAAACTTTTTTATTTTAACACCGTTATATAAATTTGTAACTTATAATTTATTTTAACAAAGTTCATATGAATTTTATATAATATATTTATGATATAATGTATTAAAATCAAAATTTAGACAATCAGTAATTTGTTACAGATACATTAATTTATATTTGACAGATTTATTAAATATACCACAAATATGGAAAAACACCTTTCAATTTCTCACCAAAAAAACAAAATAAATGTATAATATATGTACATAGAAATCCCCAGAATGTCGATCATTATATAATAATCACTCAAATATGTTTGTATAACAATCACTCAATTATGTTTCTATGTTCTAATAAGTAACTCAGTTTTAATTACATTGAACAAGGTAAGCCTTGATACACTTCTGAATGGGGATATATAAGCGGAACAATTATGAAACATTAAGAAGTAATAATATATACATTCACTATTTATTATTTGAGAGCTTGTAACTAAATGTTTGTTAGACTCGAGTAAGATAGGTTATTTTATTTTTAAAGGAATTACTATGCATTAAAAATAAAATTTTGAAGTTGGTCTTCCTTAATTTTATAAGCATTGTCGCGAAACTCCTCAAACTAGTAGAGCCATCACCCGTGTGTAACAATAATAATAACATTTACTTTGAGGAATTTATTTCAGTTGATTAAAAAATAGATTGCAAGATGTCATTACTGTGTGACCCAAATCTGGATTCTTCTGCTAATCAAGAGGGTCCGTGAGGTTGTTGAAAAGAGCTTATTAAATAGATAGCAAAAAATTTACGCGATTAAGACGATAAGAATTATTTTTTTCTGATTGTTGTGTTAAATAATATTTTGTAGATGATATCAACTTTTCCATTCACTCATCCAAAAAGCAATCTTACTAGTGAATGTCAAAAAACACATTTCATCATATTATATTATATTTGTGGGGCTCTATTCTTTCAGTTAAATGATATTATTATCACTGTGCTCGCTCAATTTGGCACAAAATAATGAGGATGAGTACATTTTGATCCAAATGGATCTTGAAAGGCTTAAAAATCAAACTTCTAAAATGATCAAGAAAATGGCATGATCGTGAAGTGTTCATCGCAATCTTTCCAGCAGCGCAAACGAATCGAAAAACGGAGTCTGTATGCAAAAGTTATCGCAATCTTAAGTTTGGGTCAAACAAGTAAAAAGTCAATTGGCCAAGGGACACGTGGCATCTTCAGCGTGTGACACATGATAGATTCTAAATTCGACAAGTGGCAGCCATCAAGTGATGACATGTGGTATCACTAGGCCATGACAAGTGGCAGCCATCAAGTGATGACATGTGGTATCACTAGGTCATGACAAGTGGCAACCATCAAGTGATGACATGTGCTATCACTAGGTCATGACAAGTGGCAAGGGTTCATGATGACAAGTGTCAAAGTTTTGATAGTCCATGTGGCAAAAGATTGGCCAACCATGGGCTGACACATGGTCCAATCCAAGGGCGCCACATGTCACCATGGTCAAAGCCTTAAAAAGGTCAAATTTATATTGTTGGACTCCATGGGATTAAAAAAAAGGTCAAATTTATATTGTTGGACTCCATGGGATAAAAAAAAAGGTCAAATTTATATTGTTGGACTCCATGGGATTTGATCCCATGACGTGCCTCTTAAAATAACTTAAGCACAATGAGCTAGCCAAAGAGGGTGAATTACTACTTTAGAGAAAAAACCGACTTTTCAGAGATTTAAACTTAAACACCTTTTCCAGCTAAGGGAGGTGTGCCCCTTGGCCACTATGCCACATGGCCCTCATATGACCACAAAAGGGGGACGCGTGCCCTAACTGGGGACTTAAGCAGATTTTTTTGCCAAATTTTGGGTTTTGACCTTATTTTAGTGGATTTTTAGCTTATTTTTAGTGATTTTTGAGGATTTTTGGCCCTCTGAAGGGGATTTGAGCCCAATCTAAGGCCAAAAAGTTGGGGGGAAGTTGGATTTCAACCCCCAAATCAAAATCTATATAAACCAGAGGTTTTTGACAGTCAAAACAAGTTCAAAACAGGAGAAATGTTGTAGAATTGTGAAGCCAAAGACATTTTTATGCAGGGAAGCCATTGAGGAGGGGAACTTTGCGGGCCAACTCCGGGAGCTACGCTCAACCATTTTCAGTGCCATCAGTTGTGTTGGGTTCTTGAGGTCGAGAAGAACAAAACCATACCAGTTTGTAATCCATTTGACACTTTTATTATGTACTTTTGGAGCATTGAAGAGAAATAAGAAAGCCTTACCCACTAAGACAAAGGCCCAAAGACGTATGCAATCTTGTTGAACTCTGTTAACAACTTTGTTGTTATGGTTTGTTGATTCTTTGTGTTTACTTTCAGATTTGAAATTCTTATTATGGCTGCTATGATATATCATTAATTTCTTCTTCCTTCATCAATTACTAATTGGTTAATGAACTCATGCTTAAAACTTAACCAGGTCTTTAAAAGATCATTTCAGATCCCACTCACTTGTGAATTGCACACTTGTCGAGCATCCACAAATGAATATTTGGGAGTAGACATGGTAAAATTAATACACAAACATGAATAAAGGTCCTATCACCATGTAGAAAGACATGCAAATTCTGGTTCAAGCCCAACCTGTACCTATCGTTCATCATGTAAGTCTTGAAAGCTTAAGGTGTATGTCATCGCTTCGATCCACTTCCTCTCCTTCTTTAGAGATAAGGAGCAGTTGTTGGGGAAATGTTGCTTCCGAATCCTTACATCATAAGCCTCCTAATAAGTGGAAGGAAATGGTGTTTAAGCTGAGCAACAAGGAAAGTGTTTGTGCATAGAACAAAATAACATCATTTAAGGTAGTTGATCAATCACAACCTTCTTCCACGAAACCTCTATGTCATTTTCGAGGAGTTGTTGAACATGTGGGGAAATGGAGGGAAACAATTTATTTTGCTCCTTAGCATTTTCTAGAAGCCACTCTACAACAAAGCCTAAATACAAGGCAACAACCTCTCGGTGCACTTCTAAATAAATAAAGACTGGTCTTTCAAGCCAAGTTGAAGGTGCAAAACCTCCAGAGGCGTGGAGCATAAAAAATAAAGTCCAACATGAGCTCTGGTACTATGGTGAATTGAAGCCCGGGTTTGACGTAGAATGGGGTAAAGAAGAAATGAAGGCCAAACAATATACTACTGACAGAGGTAAATTAGGCAGTCTTAGACTTCCAAATCAAGAATGAGAAGGGGTATGAGTAGTCATCGAAGTACTAAAAGGTTTGGTGTGAGTGTCACGTCGATGGTTTGAAGCTTGGAATCCCCCTTACATCAAAACAATAGACATGGAAATAAACATAGACTAATTATATGTTTTTGATCCATGGATGCAATGGAGGATGACATGATTTCAAGCCCAAACAACTCCCTCAATTCCCGATTCTATTCATTAATTTACTAAGCGTTGGAGAACTTTTGTCAAGTTGAAGAATATGAAGCGGCCTTGTTGCCATCGCTAAAAAAATTCAAAGCTCACCACCTTTCAAATCCTCAACTACAATACCTTTGGTGTTAATGTTGCATACTAGGTAAGTTACTCCAAGGTCCATACTCAAGTTAATTCCTTGGAATTCCATAGTATTTTGCTAGAAAGAGTTGCAAAGTTTCTCCCCTTTCCCCCATCTTTGATAATCCTCTATAGAAATCACCATGCCTCAATCTCCTAAGGCCACCTCTGGAGATTCCTCTCATTCCACGAGCTGTTGCTCATACATGAGCGACATTTCATCTACAAAACCACCTTGCTTCATTGATGAATTTTCCCGCGTCACCACTCGTGAGCTTACCTCTTCCACCCATTGCTAACTAATTGGGGCCTCATACATTTGTTTCATGCAAGGGATTAAGATCAATGTCTAGCCATCCCTACAAAAACACTAGCAATAGTCTCTGTGGCTCTCCTTTAACAACCACAACTTTTAGCAATCACAATAATACCTTAATTACATCTGCTTTAAGTGACAACTTGTGAATTTGCAAAAACCCTGTCCAACCTAGCCTGTATTCAACAAGTACCACTTTGTCGATTATACCGTTTAAAACAATTGCACAATCAAGTCATTTAATCATTAGTCAATCAACTATACAATTCTCATTCCACAATAATACCTTAATTACATTTGCTTTATCCCATATGCTTAAATACCCTCCCACACTGCACTCGTTGATGGCCACAATGGTAATCTAAGATTGGGATCATATGACATGAAATTGCACGTTTCTTTAGCGATTCTCATCGTGGCCAAATGATAAGACCTACAAGGCTTCGTAATTAGACTAAGTGATCCATAATGGAAAATTTTAGCCTGCAATCACAAACACGATAAGCAAGAGAGGAGTAGAGTGGTGAAACTACAGATATCATTACCAAATTTAAATTCCAACTAACAATACCTATCTGATTAAGTCCACGTCAAGCTCAGATTCAGTTAGAAGCATATATGCACTAGGATTTCGGAAAAACATGGACTCTCGTTCACCATCAACTCTTAATGTGACAAATACCAAAGTAGTTTGAGAAACATATCTTAATGTTTGCTATAGGTTTGGAGGTGGTTTCAGAAGCACTAAAGCAACAGGACCTTACAAAGACGATGGGAAGATGCAAAACAAGAAGAATATGGTGGGACAAAGTACGAGAAGGCTCAACGAGTGAATGTTGAAGAAGTTCCTACATGGTTGGAAGGTGGCCAATTACAAGGACGGTGCTGCACTGACAGGCTATCGAGTGCTCTGACAAGCTCAAAGCAATCAATATTATGCTCGATTTCTATGATAGGATCAGAGCAATCAATATTAATAAATATTAATGTGACTGTGTCGACTACATTGATCTGCAAGCTTTCAAATTGGTCAATTACAAATATCTGCAAATTTGTTTTTAAAATTATTTTTTGTACTCTAACAAATATCTAAAAACAATATTAGCTCACTACCAGGGGTATTAAGTCCCGTCACTTGTATATACACGAATCAAAAAATCATAATATAAATTTGTAATATTTATTTTTATTTTTAATTATTTTATTCTTAATTAATTAAATAATAATAATAATAATAATAATTGTTTGAAAAACTTTGGTTATAACACACCAACTCATATAGCGAAATGCACCCACTAATAGGTGGTCGTTGACCACCAGGCTGAATGTTAGAGTCCCTAGCCGGAGGCAAGGACTAATAAACCCATAATTTTATGATCCAGATTATTTTCAGCACGAAATGAGAGCGGAGATATAATAAAGAAATGCATATTGCAGATATTCAATAATATAACAGGAATGTATCAGAGATGCAACCATAAACACAAATATACAGTAATACACGATTTCTATTAATCAAAGAAATGTACAGAGACTGTAAAAATACAGAGTGAAAGACTCGCTAGAATGGT
>ML782490.1:917949-941049 GCA_009831015.1 Picea engelmannii | reverse complement strand
GTTTTGGGGTGTGGTTGTGGATGCTTACCTAGCTGTCTTAGTTAAGGGAACTTCTTTGTGAAAACCCGTGGATCTCATGGATCTGGAATCCCACATTTCAAAAGATCTCGTGGATCTGGAATCCCGATCCGTTACCATGCAACATAGTTTGTGACATTATGTCATTATGTTAGTGACAATGCTTATTACTTATTCAAGTAAGATGCAATAATAATAATATATTCTAATTTTAAGGTCACGACAAACCAGACACCAAATTGGTGTATGAGACCACCTTGTTTGTGGGACAATGGACCCCCTCTACGCAACGATTTGACTTCTAAAGTCTACAGAGGTATACATGTGTGTGAATTGTAAACTTAATTTTCATATTTTCAAATAATTTTAATTTTAAATATTTATTTTTAATTTATTTTTATATTTATATACAAGGTGTTGTTAATTAGGTGTAGTTTGAATGGTTTAAATGAAAGTTGTTGTCCTCCTTTACTTAGGTTAAAATCTCACTTTGTGACATGCTTGTTATTGCTATAATCTCTCAAGACCCCAATGTGTAGTTACACCATTACACATGAACAAACGTGGCCACCTATAATAACCTATTGTTGGTTCATAATGGATATACTTCCATTCTTGCCAGATGTCTATAGATATTTGACTGTTAACTTGTTTCCTTATGCCCAATGAAAACGAGCTCTTGGCCAATCAAAACCATTTTAAGGTCATACTCCAAGACCATATGGTGGTTTCAACCTGTCACCAAGATCTACTGGATACCCAATACTCCATCATGGTCATCGTTTAGACATCTACTAAATACCTAGTACTCCACCATGATTACCGTTGAGGCTTTAAGGGATATATCATATAATATCCAAAAACACATAACCTTTAACTCCATACAGAACACCTAGATACTAGAACCTAATTGCAATTCAACCTCATACCCGTTAGAAA
This sequence comes from Picea engelmannii, assembly GCA_009831015.1. Taxonomy (NCBI): domain Eukaryota; kingdom Viridiplantae; phylum Streptophyta; class Pinopsida; order Pinales; family Pinaceae; genus Picea; species Picea engelmannii. The sequence goes on along the minus strand of ML782490.1, from coordinate 940,092 downwards.
AAAAATTATTTTACTTACACATACAAACCACTTGTAATCTCCAACATTTTCAAACCACTCATAATTTTTTTTCCTCAGAAAAAAAGAAGAAGAAGCATAATTCTATTAATATGTAGAGAACCAAATTACATTTTGTAGGTGCTGAAAGCACATGCCCAATACTTGAGTAAACAGAGAGAAGTGTTAGAAGCCAGAAATGGCCCAAAGTAAAATCCACAAAGGATGTACCAAATAAGGAACTGGGAATAAACCCAAATGTAGGCGGATAAATGCCAAGAGGCCTCAAGAAAGCACAACCTAAAGCACTACATAAAACATAGAATGAAGAGAACCTAGATGGACCAAGCCAGAGCGGAAAAAAACCCCATCAAGAACAGGATCCAAAGGGACCACAAGAGAGATTGCAACGACAATGAAGGAGAACCAGAACCCACACGCCCAGAATGGACCTCAAAGCGCTGACCCCACTAGTCAAAATCAACACTGCATGCCCATGTGATGGACCTCAAAAGCTTTGAAATACACCCCACCACAAAGAAGCAGAAATACCTAAGCAACCACTCCGCAACACATATCAGAAGGGGGTGCAGGGGAACCCATACACCAAGACACCGAGAAGGCCCTGACTTTGCATCAGGCCCTGAACAAACTGGCAGGGATGGCTTGGTGAGGGACAAACCCTCAGAAAACTTCAAGAAAACGTCTCCACACACACTAGAGGCTGAGGATATAGAGGACCAAAAACCCTCGCAGACGACAAAAGAGGTGCCAAGAAGATACGAGGAGACAATCCATGAATAAAGTAGATGCGACGCTCATAAAACCATATTTGAAGAGTATCGGCTCCATGCCCAGAGTAAACCGCCACTAAATACTCAACAAGAGTAACCAACCAGGCTACATCACACCAGATCCAGATCCGCACCCGAATCTGGCCTCCACGGTCCAAGAAAGAAAGGGCGTGATCGAGGCAGAGTGCAGATCTTAAGAGCTAGGTGACTCTAGGTCCACACCCATGGGGGAAAGACCACCAACCATACAACGATCTGGAACCCTGACATCACTCCACACCCTAGAACCAAGGTCTACAACCCAAAGCACATAGGCAACACCACAGGAGACCCAAATGGAACCGGATCCCCTCAGGAAATAAGAAGCCGAGCACAAAAGAAATGAGCAACCCCTCTCTATCAATGGTGCGAGCAACAGACCCCCTAATGCAAATGATATATGGCCAGAAGAAAGATAGAGCTCCCATCTACTCCAATCGGATCGACACGGGCACGACAAGACAGGTTTGAGGACGATCCCCACTACAAACGAAGAGGAGATGACCGATGAAAGAGAGGAGAGAACACGAGGAGGGTAGGAGTCTGCGACTGAGGAAACCCTAGCTACAAACCCCCATCCATCATCATCAAACCACTCATAATATATTTATTAAACTTAAATTAATATTTAAAAGAAATAGTTAATAATTAACACATGCAAAATATTTTCATGACTTAATTTAAGAAAATTTACACCTACTCATAACTTTCTAAAATAAACCCATAGTTTTAACCATCTAAATTCATATATTGTTTAATAAAACAATAATTAAAATCAATTGTAGCATATCTCTCAACATAATATTATATCAGAAAACTAAAATTAAAAAATTATATATATAATTTTTTTTAACCAAAATCATACCTTACCTATGATCATTGATATTGTGGCCCTTGGAATAAATTTGATTAAAGAAACTATAACCCAAATCCTCTGCATTTAGATATGTGGGTAAACATCAGATCCTACAATAAACATAACATATCATTAGGTCTAATAGCTAAGGATCCTTTAGGGCGAATTGAATAGATTCTTTGATGTCCGCTGTTATGTACAAAGGTGCGGAGAGCCGAGCATTCTGTCTGTTGTTTTACGCGCTGAGGATCGACAGCGTGCGGCGGCAATGGCTCCTCCCAAAGGTACGCCCAGAAAACCCTTGTAGCTCGCTCAAACGATAGATTTACTGTTTCAAGTCTCTGCCTCCTCCACAACCAATGTTTAAAAAGAGTCCCCGCCACTTCTGTTCACTTTCTTTTCTTGAATTAGCTCTTGAACATTCCATTAACTTTTCTATTGTTTTAACACCTATTTTACTGGATCACCTATGGAGGATCCAGGATAGGTGTGGAAGGAGGATCCAGGATGGATCTCCCTGCGATACATTTCCGGTTTGAATGTGCTGCAGAATATGCCTGAGATCTGTTTCCATCTTGCTGGAAATGTCGTACTGATGCATCTTCCAAACAAACTATTTCTTCGAAGCACATAAAAAATATAAAATAAAAAAGGCATAGTGGAGAGCCCTAAAACCTGAACTGTTGCCTATAAAATAGTCCCTGCCTCCATCCTCAGCCATTTTTTGGAAACACATAAAAACATAAAATATAAAAAATGAAGTGCGGAGCCCAAAAACCCGAACTTTTATCTATAAAATAGTCCCTACCCCATGCTAAGACACAAGTCTGATTTTTTCATAGCAGTATGCGTTTTTTTGGAAATACATTAAAAACATAAAATACAAAATAATAAAGGCAAAGAGTGGAAACCTAAAACCTGAAATTTTGCATATAAAATATAAAATAACNCCCCCCCCCCCCCCCCCATACCAAGGCACGCAAATCTGATTATTTTATAGCAGTCTGTATTTCATAGTTTTTGAGAACAATTTGGAGCAGAATATATTCAGAGATTTGAATCTTCTATGTTTCTGTTTCATACTTATTTCATTGAATTAATCTTCATATGAAATCTTATCAAACTCAGCCAACTTATACTCTGTGGCTCTAGGCCGACCTGAGTTTGAACTTAGCTTATTAGCTTGTTGATGCCTCGTCTCAACGACTAGACCATAGCCCGATGGAGACTCATGGTTCTTCTACTCTGTGGCTCTAGGCCGACCTGAGTTTGAACTTAGCTTATTAGCTTGTTGATGCCTCGTCTCAACGACTAGACCATAGCCCGATGGAGACTCATGGTTCTTCTTTTTGATGAAATAAAAATGTAGATATTCATATTTTGTTATATCTGTTGTTTCCCCATATTTGGATCCTGACATTTCAAAAAAATCCTGTAAATCTGGATCCCGATCTGTTGCCATGCAACTTAGTTTATGACATTATGTCCTCCTTATGTTAGCGACACTCCTTACTACTTATTCACCTGTAACTTTGGCTTTAGGCACTGTAAAGAAGACCAATCCAAAGGGTCAGGCACAAAAGGCAGCAAAAGCAGTCAAGGCAGGTGCATCTACTTTGAAGAGGAAGTCAAGAAAGATCAGAACATCTGTAATATTTCACCGACCAAGGACATTCAAGAGACCGCGTAATCCTAAATATCCCCGAATCAGTGCACCCCCTAGGAACAAGCTTGACCAATATGAGGTGTTGAAATACCCCCTGACAACTGAGTCTGCAATGAAGAAGATAGAGGACAACAATACCCTTGTCTTTATTGTTGATGTACGGGCAGACAAGAAGAAGATAAAGGATGCAGTGAAGAAGATGTATGACATTCAAACGAAGAAAGTGAACACTTTAATCAGGTTAGTTTCATAGCTTTTGAATTACAACTGAATAACATCATAATTTCTCAGGATTGAACTTTGAATGTGTTGGCACAAAAGCTTTTTGATAATTCAAAATTACTTTCTGATTCAGATAGTTTATTGTTATTTCTTGTATTTGTGTCTAGGCCCGATGGGTTGAAGAAGGCATATGTGAGGCTGACACCAGATTATGATGCCTTGGATGTAGCAAACAAAATTGGCATCATCTAAACCATTGGATAGATGTTTGTTCTTGAATTTTTGTTTTAAGTAGTTCCCAAATTTAGGCTTTTCCTGTCTTTCTGAAGCCATATTGTAGATCTTGAATTTTGCAGGAATGTTGAGCTTGTTTTCCTTTTGACCAGTTTCACCAGGCATTCTATGCCTGCCTTTTTGCAGCAAAGTACCTTATATCATCTGAAACTCCCAATTGGGTTCTATATACTGATTTGTTATTGCATTATAGATCTTCAATACATTGTTAGCACTTCAGCATTTATATATCCCAAGTTAAAGTGTCAAGGTGTTCCTAGTTTTCTTATCTATGCCCATACACCTATGTCAGGGTTGCATTGTCTCGTGTACTATATATCTGGTGAAATGGTTTCAGAGTTTAGGTCAACATTTACGACCTGTCTGCATCCCTTTTAAACCTTGTAGATGAGCACACACTATATTGTCTGGATACATTAGAACTAGACAGAATAGGGTCCATTGGAGCCATGTTTTATGACAAAGTACATTTTGGCACTGTATCAGCTTGGATAGTTGATAACAGCTGGTAAAAATTCTGCTATGATGGAAAACGGACTTTATGCAAATCAAATTGGAAAATTTGCTTTTATGGTTGTCTCTTCATTATTGGTATTTTTGTCATAGAAAGTATTGATCTTTGATATCAATGGCATGGTTTTTCTCATGAAAAAATGCCAGAGCATCACAGTATTTGCTGTTCTTTGAGCAAGATTTCGCCTTATCTGCTTCCCATAATTTGGTTAAGGACATGTTTTACATGGAATTCAGCAACTTTTTATGAAATGTTTTCAGGTAATGGTTTAAAATATTTTAAATGAGTATTCTTTGAAATAAGGCTTATATCATCAATTAAATGAGATTTGGGAAATGACCCTTGACAATGATAAAGTTGGAGTTGATATACTAGTCAACTAATTTATCATGGAGTTTTCCACTATCTATTATTTAGGTATAATGAAAGCCAGTTGATAATACTTCAACATGCTTGTGGCAATGATCTTTTGGCTAGGTGAAATAATGCAATAATGCATATTTCTGATAACTGTGCTACTTTTCAAGGCTTGTGTTGCCTGTGGTTCTTTGATGCGTTGGGAAGAATGGTATCTTGTAGAATGTTTCTGCTACGTGGCTTTGGGATATCTAGTAGTCGGTGTTAGGCATAACTAGTGAGCTAGGAATCTAACTATGGTTAGTATTGGGCTCAAGCAATACACATAGGAAACTATGCTTGCTTGTTACATGGTATTTTTGCAAAATCTTGGGGACAAGGATGGACTTTCTATTTTTTTTAACAAATGCGATTGTTAGAAATAAATTACCGAGGAACGTTATTTGGAATTCAGATGTTTGCTGCATTTACTATCATGACAATTGGCCTTTCAGCATATTTGTTTAGTGATTGTGTATGATTGCACCCAGATTTCTCTTCCTAGAAATAAGGCATTGGCTTTCATTGACTCGGTGACCAATATTCCATTGAATAGAGATACCCTCATTGACGATTTCTGAGGGCAATTACATGTTTGTTGTAATGGTAGCTTTATGGAAAAAAAGGAAAAAAAGAAATGGTGTTTAGAGACCCATGTTACTAGTGGGACTTTCATGGTGTCAAAAACATACTGCCGTTAGCAAGGTAGGTGTGTTTAACAGATTGAAAGGCCTGATATCTAGTGTTAATGATGCTCTGTGTGTTAAGAAAACAGATTGTTTTCATTGTTTCCTTGATGCACTATATATTGAAATTTAGAATTGTTTCTCTGAATGTTTTTTTCAAGGCTATTTCAGCAGTGAAGGGAAAAAAGAACAAGAAAAAAGAAATTAGAAATTTGACTAAAGGAATGTATAGGCTTTCCATTGCTAAAAGCCTTGGGCATTCTGCATAGACAGAATCTTAGCTTTATCATTGCTATCGCTGTTTCTACAGTGTGGTGACTTGGGTTCAGCATATGCTTTATGGCAATACTTATTGGTCTTTGTTCAAAAAGATTTTACATTGGACGATGGTGCACTTGCTATCAACCTTTTCCTATTGTTCATCACGTCTAAATTGGCACAATACCTTCTTTTGGCAATTAGAATGCGAAGACAGTGGATGATTGAATGTTTGGAATTGGTGCAGTATACGTAGGAAACTAGTGAGATCAAATAATATTTAGTTGTTTGGTTTTCTAGGTTATGCTATTGTAAAAGCAGCTAATAGCAATCATTTAGCGGGTATTAATTTCAAACATGTGCACCTTCACCAATGAATTCCTTCTTCAGCTTATTAAGTAGACAAATGATCAGAAATGCATCTTGCGTTAATATTAGAGGGGTAAAAATGTTGTTTGCACATTGCCTACAAGATAATTCTTTGATTTGAGAGAGCCATTGTAGAAGCACTAATAGGCGTAATTTGCAAGTGTTAATTCTTGTGTCCTTGATGTTGAGTAAATAAGATTGCAAGAGCACTAGTCGTAATTTGCAAATGTTAATTCTTGTGTCCTTGATGTTGAGTAAATAAGATTGCAAGTCGTAACAAAAGATTCAAGAACGGATATAGGAGGGTTGAGGGGTCTGTGGATCTAAGGGTGCGAGCGCATATGGCCTCAGGCCAATAAGACTGGGAGCTTAGGGCCGTAGGCCCTCTCCCTTCCCCTTTTCCCTTTCCTCTTTTTTTGTCGCCTGCGCTTCCCTTCCATCATCCTTTTTCGTCCTTCTCCTTGCCTCGCTTAATCTCAAAGCGCCAGTTTCAAAGTTCAAGACATATGGCATTCGTTTTGGAGGATGAGGTGGATTATGAACATAGTCCATAATGTGAATGCACATTCCTTACCTTCGAGGAGTTCTTGGAGTGCGCAATCCACTTCCCTTCTCTAGCTTTGCCATCCCCCAATTCTGATCTCGAGGGTTCTACCATTATCACAACTCGTGCGAAAAATGGTCGAAGTCATGCAGAAAATCTTATGCCGAGCAAAGATGTTGAGGGTCTCGCAAAAGAATCTCTGCTAGTTTTGGTTTTTGCTCTGGATAGATCCCTCGGAATTGGAGGTTTTGTGAAGGGTTCTTAAAGTTTGGAAGGTTGTCCTTCTGTTGACCCCCATAGTGTCCTAGAGAGGAAAAAGAAAAGTAATTTGAAGAAGCCCTCGAAGTGCATTCAGGAAAAACGTTGTCAAGTGAAGATGGTAGTAGGCGAAGATTTAACAATTTCAGACATTGCCAATTTCAATGGAAAATTGCTCGTCGATGGATTTTCTAGTAAATCTTCGAGCATTTAGGCCTTGCAGAATTGGATGGCTCAGTGTGGTCCCCTTTACTAGGTTATGCGTCGGAAGCTCATGTATTATCCAAAGCATGGAACTCCTTTTTGTGCAAGTCAGAGGTTGATAGCAAAAAACTTCTTAACAATAGCTGGTTTTGGGGGCTGTTAGGTCAAGTTCTTAAATCCTGGATTGTGGATTTTGATCTCGAACGTGAACCGATATCTCAGATGAAGGTTTGGGCTATTTTACCCGACCTTCCTTTGGCTTTCTGGACCAGGGAGGCTCTGGAAGTTATTGGGAACAAAATTGGGTCCTTTGTGGGTCTGGAACCCAACTGGGCCTCAAAAAAAGATGGGCGATGGGCCTGGATCCAAGTGCAGGCTAATGTCATGGAAGGTCTAGTTGGAAGCATTGACTTGATCTTAGGAGACGTAACATGGCACCAGAAGGTGGATTAATGGAAAATTCCCTTTCGGTGCCATGCTTGTCATGAAATTGGGCACCTTTGGCCAGAATGTTTTCGGTTGTTACCTACGAAGAAAAAGTGGATAAGAAAATCCTCATGCGGCAGATCTGAGAAGGTTGAGGTTGTCTCGACAATAGACAAAAAGAAGGAAGTAAGCCTTTGATCTGGGGATCGTTCAAGCTTAAAGTGATGTGCTGGGAGACTTAGATCGCCAGGCCGCTCAAATAGGTATGGTTTCAGTGTTTCTTGATTCCTCCTCTTCTCCTTTGTTGGTTGGGGGTGGTTGTTCTCTGGAACCTTGTTCTCTTCCGCGGCTGGAGCTCTCGCCCTCTCCTCTTCCCTCTCCCCCTTCCCCCCTGATTTCTCCTCTGTTGAACAAGGTTACTCAGTCGGTGACCTCCTCCCCTTGTTCTCCTGACAAAGGGCCCTCCCCCTCCCCCCTCTCCCCCCCTTCTCTAGTTGAGGCAAAAACCCTAGGGACCCCCTTTCCTTCTAGGGTAATCTCCCACTCTCTCCCCTCTACCCCTCGAGTCTCAAGGTCCATTTCTCCTTCCCCTTGCTCTCCCCTCTCCAAGAATCCTAACTCTCTACCCTCCCCTTCCAAGGGCTATGCTCTTAGATCAAGACTCAGATCCAAGGGAGCCTCTCCTTCCAAGGGGGGCCTGGCTCCTGTTCCCCCTTAAGTTTCTCTAGTAGGAAGGAAGTCCCACCTCTTGAAAGTGAAAGAAATGGCGGTAGTTGAAATAAGGAAAGGAACCCAAGCTACTATAACTAGGGTCCTTAGAGCGGGGAAAGCCCTTCCCCCCTTGAAAAAATGATCTTTATTTAGACTTTGCTTTTTCAGTTATAAATATATATGGTCCCTACTTTGACATAATTCCCTTTTGGGAAGACTTGAGAGCTACAAGTATTTCTAGTGACCCCCTCTCTGTCATCGGAGGAGATTTGAACCTCACTCTCTCCCTTAGAGAAGTTTGGGGACCCTCCCCTAAAGAGGATCTTCAACGCGTCATCTTCCTCTCCCTTTTTGAATCTGTCAACCTAATTGATATGGAGCCAGTGAAGCTCTCTCCAACTTGGAGAAATTATTGAATCGAGAGAGACGAAGTTGCCAAATGCCATGATAGACTTCTTGTATTAGAGAAATTTTTGGAGACTTTAAAGTGGAAGAAGGGGGGATCTCAAATCATCGTTATCCCCTTGAGATGGAACACTCGCTTTGTCTCTCCCCTTGCGCCTCTTAAAATCAATCAAGTGTGGTTTGATGATCTTGAATTCAAAAACATTGTTGCCTCATCCTGGAAGAAACTACGTTCTGATAGTCATGAACCTCTTATGATTCAATTGGAGACCAATTTGAAGAATACTAAAAAAGCAATAAAAATGGATTCCTACATGGAAAGTTAAAAAACATAAGGAGATCCTAGAAATTGAGAAAGAACTTTCAAGAATTGGCTCCATTATGGATAGAGATCCCCTAAGCTTGACACTCCTCGAGGAATTAAGGAGTTGGGAAAAAAAGCGCAGTGAATGGTTAAAACGAGATGAAGAGGAATGGTGTCTTAAAAGCCGTGTCCTCTGGATGAAAGCAGGGGATAAGAACACAAAATTCTTCCATAATTTTTTCAGACAAAGGCATAACCTCAATACACTATGGGAAATAAAAAATGAGGAAGGAATATTGGTCATTTCCTTTTAGGAAGAGGCAGAGGCTAGAGCTTGCTATTTTGAATCTCTCTTCAAGGCTCTGGTGGAATGCCCCATTCAAGAAATCTTGGCGGTTGTGGCCAAATTTCAGCCTATTTTCACCGATGAGATGAATCAATCCCTAATCGAAGAAGTCACGACAAATGAAGTGAACTCTGCACTCTCCTCTATGCATAGTGGCAAAAGTCTTGGCCCAAACGGGTTCACTGTGGAGTTTTTCAAAATTTTCTTTGACTTATTAAAGGATGACCTACTTCTAATGATCAAGGAGTCTTAAAAGGAAGGCCATATCTATGGGCCTCTAAACTCCACCTTCCTTTGCCTCATCTTGAAAAAACAAAGCATTGTTTTGTTTGAGGACTTTTGGAGTCTCAAAGGGAAGGCTAGATCTATGGGCCTCTAAACTCCACCTTCCTTCGCCTCATCTCGAAAAAACAAAGCATTGTTTCGTTTGAGGATTTTTGCCCAATTTCGTGATGCAATGTGATCTATAAGTTGTGATCTTGAAGATCATTGCTCGAAGATTAAGCCCAATTTTAAGTAAGGTCACAGGTGATGAACAATTTGGCTTTCTTCAAAACAGATAGATACATGATGTAGTGGCCATTGCCCAAGAAACCTTACACTCGGTGAAAAAAAAAACCTTAAAGCAACCTTCATAAAACTAGACCTGTCAAAAGCTTATGATCGAGTTGATTGGACCTTCCTCTTGTTAGTTCTAATTCAAATGGGCATGAACCTTAAAATGGTCAATTGGATTATGGGATGCCTTCAAAGTGCATCCTTTACGGTCTTGATAAATGGTTCTCCTTCATGTTTTTTCAGAGCCTCTAGGGGTCTGCATCAAGGATGCCCCATGTCTCCCTTCCTCTTTCTTATAATTGTTGACGCCCTTAGTAGATTGATAAAAGATGCTAGATCCAATGGGTTGTTAATAGGTCTAAAAGTGACGGACTCAGAAACGATATCTCATCTTCTCTTCGTTGATGATGTTCTTTGTAGCGTCTTTGGATCTTTAAGGGACGTCTCTTCCCTTAAGAAAATTCTTGACTTATATTGTAGGGCTATTGGTATGGCTATTAACTTGGAGAAGTCTTGCATGTTAACTAATCGCTGCTCGGAGGTTGAAGTCAATTCCTTTGTACGTATTCTACTTGTCCAATACAAATTGCTTGATGAAGGGGTCAAATACTTGGGTTTCTATCTTAAACCTAATAGATACAAGAACACTGACTGGGCTTGGCTTATCTGCAATGTGGAGTCGAGAATTGATTCTCGGGTCTTTAGAATGTTATCCAGAGGAGGCAGGTTAGTATTACTCAAATTAGTCTTGGAATGGATCCTCGTTTATTGGAACTCGATTGCAACTATTCCTAAAGGTGTTCTTGATAAAATTAAAAGGCTCAGTAGTAGATACTTATGGGCTTGCAATATCTCTTCAGGTGGGGTGCAATTAGCGAAGTGGTCCTCAATAGTAGCCCCAAAAGACTTAGGCAGATGGGGAATAAAAGATATCCGCCTCTTTGCGAGAGCGTTGGCTGGAAGGAACTTGTGGTGTCTCGCTCAAGGGAACTCGCTATGGACCAGGGTAATGAGCTCTTAATACTTCCCAAACCTCACTGTGTCTGAGTGGTTTAAGCAACCAACAAAATCCTTGAAGGGTTCCATAGTTTGGAAGGCCCTGGTGGAAGAGTTCTCGCATGTAGGACACTGGGTGGCATGGAAAATCGGTAATGGGAAAAATGTTTGGGTTGGGGAAGACCCATGGCTTGGAGCCGACAATAACTTTAGGCTTTCACCTCCCCTCATCAATTCGTTGAGGAGTAACACCATTCTTTATCTTCAGGATGCTTCTACTGGTCTCCCACAACTTCAAGGTTGCGCAGTCTGGAAAGACACAGCTTCTATAGGTATCCCTTTATCCCTTCATGATGAATGGAATCTCTTCATCTCACGACTATGTGAAATTTTTATCATCCTTAACTCTTAAAACGAGGATACTACTGGTGTCTCATTCCAAAGGACGATTCCTACACAACCAAGCTGGGTTATAAAGCATGGCAGGAGGAGAGGAAAAATGTTCAACCATAGTGGTGGTGGAAGGTCTTATGGAAGTCTAAGGCTCCCCTTCACTGCAAACTAACTATGTGGTTGGCCTTAAACAACAAACTCTTGACTTGAGATAATCTAGAAAAAAGAAGCTAGCATGGTCCAAATCGTTGTGTTCTAAGCAAGTCAAACTGTGAATTAGCCTCACACCTTTTTGTTTCATGCCCATATGTAGGTCAGGTTTCAAAGGCGGTAAAATATAAGTTAAAAGAAAGGGTGGAATGGAATAATGCTTTAAGTTATGGATCCAGGATAGATCGCTAAAGCTTTATCAAGGCTTACGTTGTATTATGGTAGCTAATATTTGGTGGGCCCACAAATCTGCAATTTTTAAAGACAAATGGGTTATGCCTGAAGTGGCAGCAATAGCTCTGACCCTAGTACATGCTTCCGATTTCAAAGAGGATCCAAAAAGTCAAAAACAATGTTTTCCTTCTTTTCCTGCTCTGGATTATGCTATTCCTTGGGGCTACTTTGATGGTGCCAGCCAGGGACACCCGCCTTCCATTGGAGTGGGCGTTGTGATTTTCTTAAATCAGAATCACTATATATTTACCAGGTATGCACCAGGCGGAGGATCAAATAATAAAGTTGAGCTTATTTCCCTTTGGACCCTTTTAGAGACAACCAAGCAGAAGGATATTAGAAAGCTTTAGGTGTTGGGAGATTCTAATTCAAGGAAAAATCTCCATTCAAAATATCAATCTGACCAATATCATGAGAGATATTAGGTTCTCTTTCCAGTTCTTTGAATGGCTCTGATTTCAACACATTTTGCGAGAACTTAATGTTAAAACGACGGATGAGCTTTCAAAATAAGCCTTGCTTCTGCAAAGAGGTGCTTTCGGTTACTACAAGTATTTTGTAGGCACTAAAACAGAAGCAACAAAATTCCGGTTGTGAATTTTTAATGTATACGTTTTGAATATGATGTATGGAAGGCAAAGACAATATGTTTTTTATTTTTTATGGTTATATACTATAATGGCCTAAATGTAGATGAAAGATCTTTTTGATACAGTCGGACAACATGCCTTTTATGGCAGTTTTGAAACTCTGTAACATGTATATCCTTCGAATATACAAATCTTTTTTCCTTGGAAAAAAAAAGATTCAAGAACCATGCTACAAAAAGCCGCTGTGCTTATTGCGTGACAAAACTTCTTGGTTGACTTGAGACAGCTTTGGTAGTGAAACAAAAGAAAAAAAAAAGAACCTCTACTTTTTTGTTTCAATGTTACTTATGTTTTTTGCATGTCCTATTGTAAATTGCCATTGTTTTTGATTGCATATATGTATCCTTTTTGTTTGACAAGCATGCATGAAATCAATTGGGTGTTTTGGATTACAATTTGCTTTTTTCTTATACAAATCTATGTAATTTTGTTTCTTTTTCATCTCCACCTTGTCCACATTGTGATAGGTGGAGCTATTGACACCTACATTTGTGAACGATGCATGTAGTTGAAATATCATTGGTGTTTGAGCCCTCGGTCACTATTTTTCATTTGTCTATTGAGTCTAAGTTGTTGAGTGTGCTATCCTCTTGCAACGTGGATAGTGAAGATCAAGAGGAAGAGGGCTTAGTGGAGCACTCTATCTGAATGCACTAAATGCTTTTGCCATAAATGAATCAAATGTGCAAGAAATCCATCGCATGTTATCTAGGTTTCATTTGTTTTGATTGCAAAAATTCCACTATGAACTAGGGGATTGCTTGTTTGTCGCATTTTCAATCTTGTTGTATTCTTGCTATACAATTGAAGAATAGGCAAATAAGAAAGGAATAACAAATAATATTTTAGCTAGCTTGGAACATTAAGACCTTGAAACATTCCTCCCAATGAAAATAGAATTGACTATTGATATCTTAGTAGATTTGCACAATGTCAAGGATGTTGAGACATTTTCATAGGATGTCTTTATCTGCTTCTTGCTCGAACAAAACTTGTGAGCTTGGCTTGTGTGGTGATATTTTCTGCATTAAGTGATTTTCCAAGTTAACTCTTCTGGTCTTTGTCTGGGCTTTTACAAAAAGGATACGATATCTTATTTCAACACGTGGAACTCTAAATATGAATTTAGCTTATTGTTCCATGTTCAAAATCCATCATGTGGTTATCTTGAGCCACTTTTATCATATAAATCATTAGACACTAGATTTTTTTTTTATTTCAGCTAGCCATTCCATGTGTATGTGTGAATTAGCGTTCAATTACTTAGATTGACATGTCTATTGAAGAACAACAATCTATGTGGTTGTACTATTCCTGGCAATTGCCACGACTCGTTATTTGAATTTGTTTGTAAATTAACATTGTGCTTTGATATGCTTCATTCTCACAAACTTTCTAAACTGCCTTCATTGTACATGAACGTAGGGCAGTTGTGTATTTGAATAGATACCTTGTTGATATGTTCATTAGAATAGAATTTGTCATTTTTGTTTGAACATGGTAACATAGGAGGCAGATTTGCAATGAAATAATGGCTACGTGAATTGCTTAACATTAACATATACATTTGGAGAGCTGAATCATGAACAATTATTCTAAGATTCTATTCAATACATGCTTCCTCAAAAGTGCTCTATCTGATGGGTTGTGTTTTGAGTTCTTTGCACGCAGATTTCTAGCCAATGCTTCAAATGTATTTTAATGATACTAATTTGACTATATTGTTCAATGGAACAAGTGCTACTATTGGGCCCTAGATAGACAAATATAAATCAATCCTTGAAATCACGTTAGAAAATGTCAACATTAAAAGAAATGCTTGCTCTAGCCTATCTATTCAAATGAGTTGTGCAACTAAAAAGAAAAGACACTAAAAAAGTAAAACCGTTTGAACGAATAAGGATATAATGCCTCATGTATGTGTCATTAGATTGTGGCTTCTAAAACAAGAATCCTTTTGTGCATTAAACAAAAGAGAACTATACAAAAACAATAAAAGCAATTGAGGCATATTTAAAGTCAATTGAAGACATAATGCCTCATGTATGTGTCATTAGATTGTGGCTTCTAAAACAAGAATCCTTTTGTGCATTAAACAAACGAGAACTATACAAAACAATAAAAGCAATTGAGGCATATTTAAAGTCTTTTGTGCATTAAACAAACGAGAACTATACAAAACAATAAAAGCAATTGAGGCATATTTAAAGTCAATTGAAGACATAGTGCCTCATGTATGTGTCATTTGTGAACATATGTAGTTCCAAAAAGACATGAATGACGTTGACAATTACATGATATCTACCTTTGCATCTTTGATGCTTGGTGAAGGGTCAAAAGTCATTACAGTAAATGAACAAATATGCAAAGATTGTGAAAAACCGTTTGCAATGACAAATACCTTGCTTATGCATTACCTTCACAAATTTGTCGCAACAATTAAGTAACAATTGTGAAGATCTTGATGGTTTTATAATAGAGGCTAGTATCACCAATGACGACTTTTGCACATATAGGAGAACTTGGGTTTAATTCAAACTCACTGGTACAATCCTAAAATGTTTATGTAGATTTAGATTGAGTTTAGTGAGCCTTGCCTAGAAGTTTGTTTGATTTAATGACAATGGTAGTGATGTTAAAATAAATTTGGAATAAAAAAATGCTTGTTTGTCTACAAACATTCAATCAAGAAGTGCTGCTCTTAATGACTTGTGCAACACTTCGCTCTACAAAAATGAAGGGGGTCTTATCAATAATGAATGGAAAACAATTTTCAATGAAAACATTGAAGAGCACATCAATAATTTGTTGAATACAGAACCGCTAGATTTTGTTGACGATGACAAAGATTTAAAACTAATATATAAAACAATAGTATATGGCTATAATTAAGCTCATCTATTAGACGACCTAGTGAGCAAAATCATACAAATTGCACCTTTTGAAGGATTCAAACCATTGGGCATTTTCCAAGACTAAGTTCTTTGAAGAATTAAAATTTCCTACAGTATTTAATGGATCAAGTCGACTTGATGATATTGTCAAGTGTTTTTTTTATCAGCGAATAGTGGGGGTTTTTGAAGGTTTTGCAACACACTACAAAGATATTCTTCAAAGCAATTGAATTTTTATAAATCAAGTTTCAGGGTTTGCTTTGGATTTCTGTTCTTAAAAGAGAGCTAAAAGGAAGAAAATTAGTTGCCAGAGATGTAAAGTACAAAAACAACATTGAGAAAGTATTAAAATTCTCAATTGCATATCACTTTCTCGAAAACGTATGTACCTTACAATATCTCGAAAACGTGAGAAGAAATGTCTTCGTAATGAGATGACAACTTGGTCCTCCTACATTCTTTGTGACTTTCATTAGTGTTGAACATCTTAGGCCTATGATGTGCCATGCATTGTAAGTGGCCAAAAACAGGTCTCTAGACAGACTTGAATAATGCATTTTTGAAGAGTATCGACTCATTGATTAGGAAGCATCCTGTCTTTGTAGTCGCTACTAAATACAGAAAAACCTTTGAAGTTTAGTTTCAAGCATTGGTGAATTGTTTGGAGAACTAGCAGATTACTTCATCATTATTGAATTCCAAAATGGAGGCAATGAACATGAACACGAATATGGGTTTCTTTGGATCCGAGATGTTATAGTTTATTGACAAGATTCCCATAATGAGATTGCAAAATTTTTGATAGGTATTTTCTAATTCAACTTCTCTTAATGATGATCTTAAAATTCAAACTCATCACCACACAAATTTGAAAGGAATATTGACGATCCAATTAGATTTAGTTTTCCATTTCCTCCAAGGGATAAAACTACTGTTCAAGATCCACTGGAACATGGTCCCAACACTAGCAATGAAATAGCAAAAGAAATATGATCTTTTACAACACAAAAAATATTATATAAGTATGTCCTTCGACATGTTCTTGTTTGACTTCAAAATAACTAGAGGTGAATACATTCTTTTCTTGCAATATTCTCAAATATGCACTGTTGTAGAATTATGGCATTCAAATATATATGCATAGTTAACCTTAGATGCTTATGCTACAATAACATATTGCAACGCTTACACCACAAAGATGGATCGCACCATGACAACAATTTTTTATAAAATAAAAAAAGGAATGCCTCTGTAGCAATGATGACAAAATTGAAACTATTCACAAACTTGGATTTGCATTTCTGAACATGCAACACAATCTCTGGTCAACAAGTTGTGCACATTGTCTTTGTATTCAAATTATAGGAAAACAATATTCATTAACACTGCGCAATTTGACAAAAGCACATTGTCTTGAAAGAAATAAAATTCTTGAAACAAGAACCTAATGATTCTGAGAGATTTGTGTTCTTTTGTTGTTGACAAATACATTGCAAGATCTCCTGAAATTGATAATACTTGTTTAGCCAAATATGCAACTTAGTACTCATTTTCAAATCCAAATCATAAGAAAAGAAAGCATCTGTGTCGTATGATACATTCTGCACAACCAACAAATTTACCCACATTTTTTTTCCAGAGAAAAATCTTGTTGTATGTCCCAAATAGAGAAATTGAGAATGCATTGAAAGGAAAATATCAAACATGGTTGGATGCAAACTTGTCCCAAAAAATACAAATAGATCCTATTGAACACAGGTTTATAGTTGAAACAACAAAAACATGGGGCGACATTGTCGCGTTCTCTGAAATAGGTGCATCTAGATCTGAACATATCTTTGCATTTGAAGCCTCTCTAGATCAACAACTTCATAGGTTTGTAGTTGAAGAACACAATATACATAAACGATCTAATCGACAAAATGATCTCTAGACAAACTCAAACTTAGTATACTAGTGTCGTTGAAACCATTAAACTCCAATTTGTTCAGAGTTCAAAATATTATTATGACATACAAAAAAATCAATCAATAACAAAGGAAATCATAACAAGGAATCATTTAAAAAAAATGAATCATAGTTGCATTCATTGGAAAGATTGCATACAATGCAAATGGCATCACAATACATTAAGATTTATGCCTCTCTTTGAACCTATCAAAAATGCCTCCGCTAAACTATACTAGTATATTAGATCGAATGATTAAAACATATGTATGAAACCAACCAACACAACAATTGTATTAACCAACTCACCAATTACATTGCATTGGTTTCAATATATCCAAACAACACCTCTAACAAACTACTATTCTCGGATTTTAAGTAGATAACACCTACAACATAATGTCTTGGACATAACAAGAATCCATTGGTGTCGTTATTGAACTTCTTATATTATTAATCTAATACCCCTTAATAACTAAATAGGATACAATTCCAAGTTTATCTTTAAACGTGACATACTTATCATTACCAAGTAGTTTTTTCATTATGTCAGGAGTTTGCTTTGTTGTAGGACAAAATAAAGACAAATGTTTTCATTATCAACCATATGATGTAATGGTGATGAACTTCAATATGCTTAGTTTTGGAATGATAGAGTGGTTTCTTCACCATCTTGAGAACACTTTGGTTGTCATAGAAAAAGTGAGGTTAGGGTTGTTTGGTCAAGTTGAAGATCACCAATATCCTTCGTAACCACATTGCCTCACAACTTGTATTGACAACTACCTTGTATTATGCTTCAGTGGAGAATAAGGCAACTATAGGTTGGATCTTGCTCTTCCATGAAATTACCCCTAAACCAAGAGTGAACACATAATCTGTGGTTGACTCCTCATATCAATTGATCCAACCTAATTGGAATTAGTATACCCTGCTAGCATGAAGTCCATATATATTTGATATAGAATAAAACAGTCAAGGGTCCCTTTGACATATTGAAGAACTAATTTTGTAGCTTGTCAATGTACTTCTTGAGGCTTTGACATGAATCAAAATCAATGCATATGGAGACATTATTTACCCTGGAACCTAAATGGGAAAACCAACTTTGAACGGGATTAGTATTTCATTCGACTATCTATAGTTACAATGTTGTTCCTCCTCTCCTTGGCGAAAAGACCCTTTGAGAGTGAAATTTATGAGAGAAATAGGGAGAGCCGGGGTAATGGGAAGGCCAACAGGTTGGCCTTTCATTTCCCATTTCTCACCCTTTTCTCTCCTCTATTATTTTTTTCTCATTTCATTAAATTTTCAATTTGTTTTTTCACGTTTTAATTTTTGTCTTATTTGAAGACATTTACTTGTATTTAATATAGTTTATATAAAATTCATAAGTTGTCGAATTATCTTGTGAGTACTGAGTCTTATCCATTCATTCGATTCGTTTCTAGTTTGTTACACACCTCCCCATTGAGAGGCTTTTTGGTCTCCAAAAGCTCAAGGAAACCAATATGGATCAATGCACTTCTGTCTGCTTCTTTGGAACATGGCTTTGGCGTTGAACCTTGGCTACAACTCTAAATTTGGCTATGGCTCTAGCTCATGGCTTTGGTCCTTGGCTTTGGCTTTGGCTATGGTTTTAGCTAGCTTGTTCCCACAATGTGGAAATCTTCTCATTGAGTATTTTTAGTTATGAGAAATCTCCAGATCCGAACTCTGGATTCAACATCCATTCCCATCTCCCTCTCTACCTTGGAGATGATCCTTCTCAACAGTCATGATGCCAAGTCAAATGTTGGTCTTCTTTTTTAGTGCAACCTTGTTATGATCCAATGCCTTAAAATGATAAAAATCAATAATTACAGTCTACTTTGAGGAGGAAACCTCCTTTTACAATATATCCACTTCATAATACAATATGAGATGAGATAAGATGATCCTAAGACCAAGTATCCTTGGTATATATAGGGGAAAATGGGTACAAATATAATGAAATGGTGCAATGAAGGGGTTCACAACTTACATGTAAATATAACACAAGAAATGTAATAATTCGATAAGGGACTTAGTAAGGGGTTTTATACCTAACACGGGGGCTTTGTCTTGGGATTAACATGCCCCTCCCATGTCTCCATGAAGAAATCATCTTCCCATGTTACCTCTTCTATTGGTAGGTTCTTACATTTGACTGGGTACTTTGTAATTGATCGATTTCAAAACTTATTAATAGTTTTCACTGGGATCTTGTCACTAATTATCTTCTTTAAGAAATAAACATGGAATACTAGATTTACACTTCTTAGTCGCAAATGAATAGCGTGGTTATGATCTTGAGCAGGTGGAGGACCCTTAGGTATCTCTCCAATTACCTTGGAATTATTGTTGATAACTTTTTGGAGATCCATTGGAGTAGAGGATATAGATGTTTGAACATCTATTGATCTCAATTGTGCAATTACACCATGGTGTCCCTTTTTGAGTAATTTTTTCATGTTGTTAGAGATTATCACTTTAGAGGGTTTCCCTTGGATACCTCTAAGCTCAATTGGTTTCCCTTGGATACCTCTAAGCTCAATTTCCTTACTTTCCGAGGAAAATCTCATGAAATGATATTGAAAATTAAAGGTCATTGTTCCCAATGATTGTAACCACTGGACCCCTAGTACAACATCAACACCACCCATTTGGATGGAAATCATGGGACTATCCAATAAATACTCCCCCATATTGAGCTTAATACTATGGCACTTCCAAGAATAATTTATGGTACCTCCATCTACAATCATTACTTGGAACTCTGGTGTTGGATATACAAAGCAATTGAGATCTTTTGTTAGTTTGTAACTGATGAAATTATGGGTACTACCATAATCAATCAATACTGTTACCTTTTTATTTTTGATGTATCCTTGTATCTTGAGGGTTTGTGGAGTAATAATGTGAGTCAATGCATGACAAGATATTTTTGGAGTAGTTTCTTCTAGAGCTAAATCTTGTGGCAGTTCCAATTCTTGATTTTCTTCCTCTTCACAATCTATGTAGAATAATTTCTTCTCACCACATTTATGCTCCTTACTTTACTTACTGTCACAATTTAAAGATAGTCCTTTTTCTTTTCTTTCATCCATTTGTTGCGCTGTCAACCTTGTTGGTTGAGGTATGCTATCTTCTTCCTCTTCATCGTCTATGTAGAATAATTTCTTGTCACCGCATTTATTCCCCTTACTATACTTGCTGTCACAATTGAAACATACTCCTTTTTCTCTTCTTTCATCCATTTGTTGAGGTGTAAACCTTGTTGGTTGAAGTACGCTTGTCTTATGACCCCCAAAACGATGTTTTCTTTTTTTTTGACGAAAACGGTTATAGTTTATATTAGAGGGATGGCAAAGCCACATATTCAGTTACAAATTGCCCCGAGATTCTTCGGGCCTACAGATCAAAATACAAAATGTGATGCAACACTGTTTCAGCATAAGATCCAGCGCTGTTTCAGTATAATTTCCAGCACTTTGTTTCAGCATCTATTCTAGCGCTGCGTTTCAGCATATGTAACACCACTGTGTTTCAGCAACTGAAGTGTTTCAGCATATGTAACGACACTTGTTTCAGCTGTTACAACACTGTGTTTCAGCATAAGTTCCAGCTCTGTTTCAGCACTGTGTTTCAGCATCTGTGTTCCAACATCTGTGTTTCAGTATCTGTGTTCCAGCTCTATTTCAACACTGTGTTCCAACTCTGTTACAACACTGTGTTTCAACATCTGTTCCAGCTCTGTTTCAGCACTGTGTTTCAGCATCTGTGTTCCAGCATCTGTGTTCCAACATCTGTGTTCTAGCATTTGTGTTCCAACACCTGTGTTCCAACATCTATGTTTCAGCTTCTTTGTTCCAGCTCTGTTACAACACTGTGTTTTAGCATCTGTTCCAGCACTGAGTTCGACAACTGTTCCAGCACTGTGTTTCAGCATCTATTCTAGCACTGTGTTTCAGCGTGAGTTACAGCCCTGTGTTTCAGCTTGATACAACACTGTTTCAACATATGTTACTTCTCTCCTGCACTTTGGAATCCTTTCTAGCAAATTCCAGACATTTGCAATTTCTGACAGGAGCTCTCTGGACGTTTCCTTATCCCCAAACTCTAAGGGATTGGTTCATGATCTAGAAAATGGAAGAGTGCAAGAGGGCGGAGTGGGTTCATGGGATCTCCACATTATTCATGATTCCATTTACTGACAGCACCCCAGCCTCCAATAACACGCCTTTGTTGGCTTCCTTATCAGCCATTCGGTTGAAGTCCCTTAACACATGAAAGAATTGATAGGAGTTCAAATTCCTTAAGAGGAGGCGAATTTTATCAAGGAGATTGTTGAGCTTAGTGCTTTGAGTTGTGGAGTGTCTGATCATGACCTGTATTATTATTCTGGAATCGCCTATGATTGTCAAGTCCTGGGTTCTGAGTTTAATTGCCTGGTGTAGACCTTGCCAGAGAGCCAATGCCTCAACTCTATTATTGGACTCTATATCGAGTCCAATAGCAAATTGCGTTATTATGTCCTCTTTGGGATTTTCGATGATGCCCCCTCCTCCAGCCTGGCCTGGGTTTCCTTTCGAGGCCCCATCAAAGAAAAGGATAGGCGTTTTAATATTACTTTTCCATTTTGCAAATTCATTCCCGCTTTTTCTAATCTCCCAGCGTTCTTGGATTGGATCACGTCTCTTTTTGCTTTCTAATCCTGGTATATTGAACTGGGCTATCCAACTCCCCTGTTCTTCTTCCAACTTGTGTAGCTTTACTGTGGAGCAGAGGTGAGCAGCTGATTCCCCCATCATAGCTTGAATTTTAGTGGCAATTCTGAGTTCACTCAATTGACTTTCTTTGAAGATTCTGTGATTCCTCTCTAACCAAAGATTCCATAGGACAAACTTTGGTAGTAATCCCCATATCAAGAGAGTTTGGTTTCTTTTCTTGT
>ML782490.1:852210-916049 GCA_009831015.1 Picea engelmannii | reverse complement strand
GTTTTGTTCTGGACCTGAACTTCCGTCACTGCCTTATATTGTTTCCTTGCTTCCGCTTGTTTATGAAAGTAGGCTGTATTGCGATCTCCTTCTTTCAGCCATAAGCTTCTCGACTTCTGCCTCCAATAGTTTTCCTCCATTCTACAGGCTTGGTGCCATTGCCTTTGAAGGCTGTCCTCCTGCTACAATAGTTCCGGGGTGATCTCCTTCTGTTCCATTACTAGCTGATGAGCCTCGAGATGGCTTTGGGATGCTAGGCGCATTGCTATTGGGCTCGCTTGGCTCTTGGCCCATGACTTCAGAGCGAATTTCAACCTTTTAATTTTTTCCTCCCACACGTAGGATGATGAGCCTTGAACTGTGGTGGCCCATAATTTTGTTACCAGCTCTGTGGACCCTTTATCATTTAACCAGTTTGGGCTGAATATGAAGGGGATGGGCCCTATGACTTAGTCTTTTTTGATTTCTAACCGTATCGGTTTGTGATCAGAAGCGCTATGGGGCAGAATTTCTTCCTTTGCTTCGAGTCCTAGCAGCAGGAGGGAGCATTGTACAAGGAATCTGTCTAGTCTGGCAGCGATGTGCCCAGGTCCAATTCTCTTATTGGTCCACATGTAGCGACCTTTGGCTGGTTTAATGTCAAGAAGGTCCCATGCGGAGGCTAAGTCCTCTACCCATTCTCTGGCCGAGTCTCTCACTATCGAGCCGCCTCTCTTCTCGTCCTGGGCTAGAGTTACATTTAGGTCTCCTCCGAGGATGATATTGGAGAGATTGTTTTGCTGGAGGTAGTCCTGCAAGGACTCCCAACATTGTTTTTTCCCCCCCAATAGTTGTGGAGCATAAATATTAAAGATGCTTACCTGGCAGCCCGTGTCTTTGTGGAGAAATCTGGTGTGAATCCAATGCATGCAGATGTCAGAGTTGAGCACGTCTATTTTGGAGGCGTCCCACATTGTGCAGAGCCCTCCTGAGGCCCTCCTGGCATTTCCGGCAACTCCGAGGCTTCCTTTCCAAACATTCGACAAGGTTTTGAGCGCGTCTTGCTGGCTCATTTTAGTCTCCTGGAGCAATAGGATACTTGCTTTCGAGATTTTGAGAATATCTTTTAACGCTTCTTCCTTCTTTTTACTGCCCATTCCCCTACAGTTACAGGAGGTTGTGATCATTATAAACCTTGGGGGGGGGGGTGGCCTCCTTGGGAGGCTTTGGCCTGCTTCCGCGTGTTATGAGTTGTCATCATCTTTTTGATGGTGGGTTGTGACCCATTGAGCACATCTTTGTAGGCTTCCTGGTTCCGCTCAGCGTTTTTTCATTTCCGACCTCTTCCCTTTTTCTTTGGGGTGGCCCAAACCTCATTTGCTTCATCTGATTCGCTGCCTATAGAGATCTCCCCTTCCTCTATGTTCTGATTGCCGTCCTGCTTCTGGGGGGAGTTGTTTTGTGTCCCTTCTTCTTCTGTTGGCTTATTCCCCTTGTCTTCAGGATTCTGACCTTCCTTTTCTCCCTTTTGAACTTCTTTATTTGGATCTGGTTCTCTTTCCTCCGGTTCTATGGCTAGGATTCTGAAGCTGTTCTCCTTTTCTGTGGTTTCCGAGGATTTGGTTTTCTGTGGTTCTGTCTGCTCATTCCTTTGGCCTCTTGCTCTTGATCTCCCTTTCCAGGCTTGCTGCCAACCTTCGTCCCCTTCTTTTTCAGTGGAGGGGGGGTTTTTTGGACAGTTTCTTTGGAAGTGGCCATATTCGTGGCAGCCTCTGCACTTGAACGTAAGCTGTTCGTAATCCATCTTTTGGAAGTGTTGCCAGTTTCCGACCTTCAGCTTTATTGCCTCTGGTAAGCCTACCTCCAGATCAACCTCCACACAGATCCATGCACAGGAATACTGGTCTCTTGGTTCTGCTCGGTTGATGTAGCGCCCAAGACCATTGCCTATTGCCTGAAGCGAGGAGGAGTTCTAGCAATGGATCGGCAAGTTGGGGAGTCTTACCCAGACCGGGACATCCTTGGGGACTTCTGAGGCTGGATCAAAATTCGGGGTCCATCTTTTTAGGTATAGACCTTGAGTGCCCATGAAGTATGGGCCATTTCTGAATATCAAATCTCTGTCTTCCTGGGAGATAAATTCGAAGATAAAGTATCCTCGCCCGACCGCATCGAATGTCACACTATTTGTTATCAGAGGTCTCCAGTTTCGATGAATCCAGTTATTTGTGGATCTGGTTGAGGGCCAGAGTCCCATAAAATGACCAATGAGTCCTCGTTCAGAGAGAGATAGGGCGACTTTCATTGGATATTCAGGAGGGAGGTCGATCTCTGGAATGTCATTCAATTTCTTGACAAAGCTCGGAGCTTCTGAGATGGTCGACTTCTTGCTGCAGGCTTCTACCAGGCGTCGAAAGGAGGAGGAGGGGGAAGGAGGGGGCGGTGGCTCCCCTCCCTAGGCTGCCATGGCGACACGCTCAAAACCCTATCGTAACAAAGCTAGGTCAGGGCGCGCACACGGATTTCTTTAACCATGTCGAGGACACTTGGTCCCAAAATGATGTTTTCTTACTGTGTATGCTCCAATGGTATATTTGTGTGTAGCCTTCTTTTTAGCTTGAATATGACAACCATTTTGCATGGCTTCCATAATATTTGTAGATGTCTTAAGAAAATCTCATGTTTGATGTCTTCTTTTAATCCACCCATGTAAGATTCCAAAAATTGTTGATCACTTATGTCATCCACCCTTCTAGCCAACACCTAAAATTCTAAATTATAATCTTCAATATCACCTAAGTGCTTGATTCTTTTCAATTAACTAAAGTAGTCTTGTTCCCAAACTTTCCCATATTGTGCTTCTAAGTCTCTTGTAAATAAACCCCTAGTATAATGATAAAGAGGGGGCTGCCTTTTCACTATCCATTGATACCATTGATATGGTTTAATCTCAAAGTTCAAAGTTTCTATGTGAATCATTTTCCTATCATCCATAATATTATGCAGTTCAAAATATTGCTCCATTTGGTTCACCCAGGTAAAGACCTATGCTCTATCAAACTTATTTAATTCAATATTGGAAAAGTTGAATTTAGGACCCTCGCAATAATTAAATCCACTATTAGAGTTAGATTCACTAGTTGAAAATGGCTTATTATTGACAGTTTGTTTAACATGAATACTACCTTTATTTTCACGAGTTCCTTGCATTTTGATATCTCCTTTAGGGAGTCTCTCATCTAGAGCTTGACAAATCATGGAAGACATGGAATTTTGTATTTATTCTTTATTTTCATCTATCTTCCTTTCTATTTCTTGAATTTGTCTTTGTGAGTTTACCCAATTATTAGACTTGTCACTCAAATCAAAGTTTTTCCTCCAATTTGGACAACATGTTATGTATGTCCTCATTTTCTTCTTGAGTCATAGATGAGACTTCTGGAGGTTTAATGGTGTTGTCATCTTTTTGGGACCCATATGGAATAATAATAATATTCTATTCTATTTTTATCACAAATTTTGAATCACCAGAAACAAATCTCCCAATAAAAACTCATGCCAATTGTAAGTTACATATCTTTCAACCCTTAATTTGGAGTCTGTTCTCCTGGTCAACTTTCCTTATGATGTAATTATGAAATTTCGGCCCTTATGAGTCTGGAATTTCATCCTGTAGTACTCTGATATGTCCTCTCTTCAATGCCACAGGTCTGATCAAAATTGGATGTGCCAAATGGAAGTTAGGGTAACTTCCCCACACATTGCTTATTTTTGGCCTTTCCAGGAGATAAAAATTGTACAATGTGCCACATGTACAATATTTGATATCTGATTCTTAAAATTTTACCGGAAATACTACAAAATGTTCTCTTTCCAATGCAACTAGTTTCACTGATTTTGGATCCTTTTTGAAGAAGATATGATAATTTTACCCGAAACACCTGTTTGAGGCTAGTTAATAAGACTAGTGAGATACCATATCTTCCACATGGTGTATCTCCGAAAGTATGACGACCTAGATGTTGAAATGTTTACCACAAATACCTTGATATGTCCTATAAATAACCACCAAGTTTCACGGTCTGGATCATCCCAGAAAAAATATAACAAAAATTATATGATGACATGCTTGAAGAAAAAACACCCTAGGATTGATGAGTTATGATACCAAATGTTATGATCCAACGCCTTAAAAATGATAAAAAATCAATAATTACAGTCCACTTCGAGGGGAAAACCTCCTTTTACAATAAATCCACTTTAGAATAAAATATGATATGAGAGAAGATGATCCTAAGACTAAGTCTACTTGGTATATATATAGGAGACAAATGGTACAAATATAATGAAAGGGTGCGAGGAAGGGGTTCAGAGCCTACATGAAAATATAACACAAGAAATCTAATAATTCGATAAGGGGCTTAATAAGGGGTTTTATACCTAACATAGAGGATTTGTATAGGGATTTATCGAGGGCTTAACAAACCCCAATAAGTTTCCATCACATAACAAATTTCAAAGAGGAAGTGGTTGCCTTCTTCTGCTAGGATCAATTGCTTCCTGGCATGTGAACAACTCGTGCCTACACATGTTTTCAAACAAACCATGGAGTTCTCATGAAATCCTCTAAGATCATTAATCTCCATGCACTAATATGCGACACAACTCTAAGATGGGGTTCTTCAAATACAATACCAGAAATAAGAACTGGATTGTGGCCGCCCTTGGCATCAACATGTTGTCCATATTATTGGTGTCACTAACCTCTTTTGCTGCTACAATTCCTTGAACAACTTCTTCTATTTGTATTGGAGATGCAGGAAACTCCTCATCTCCTTGCATCTTCACTCTCCACACCCTTCTCTTAGTGTTACACATGAAATTTGCACACCTAGGTACCTCTCCCTAAGTGTCGTAAAGTGTCATATAAGTGTCTCATACACCTTGACACCATGGAATAACCTATGTCACAATCCCTAGTAAATGTGGATGAGAGATATATTACATGAAGGCCAAAATACCAATTACACATGAATTATTATTAATATTCATGGAAAATAAGTTGATTAAGTGTGAGAATCAAGTGCACATGAATCATTATTAATATTCATGAAAAAGAAAGTAATTAAGTGTGAGAATCCACCTCACATTTGGTTTCCTATTTTTTAGGGAAGGTGGAGGATCTCATGGATGGTTGAAATATTTCNTCCTTAAAATCCTTGAGAGATATTTCCTCCCCAAAATCCTTAAGAGATATTTTCTCCCTAAATATCTTAGAGATCCCTTTCTTAGTGGATCTGATGAGAGATCCTCTCCATGGTGGTTAAACCTCCAAATCCTATATAATGAGGGATTTCCATGGAGGAGGGGGGATATAGGAGTTTAGAGATACCAAACTTATGATCTCATGAGAAGTGATGGGAAAGTATTGTGAAGCATCTAACTTATGATCTCATGAGGAAGATGTCATTTGGAACATCAACATTCCCTGTGTGGACTATTTAAGCAAGGGTTTGGACAAGGAGAGCTTGATGAAGCTGCTGCACTCACATCTATGGTTGTAAGTATTCTTCATTGTTGTTCTCATTAATACAATCAATGCTTGACCTGTTTCTTTCAAACTTGTACTTGTTCCATATAAGTTTGTCTGTAGTAGATGGATCTATGTTTTAGCTAATCTCAGTAGAGTAGGAAGTCTTTTGTACTTTTTTTTGTCTTGCAGGACCTACCAAGGAGCTCAAGATCGAAGCTCATCCTGGACCTTGCAGGGACAAACGACGTTCATAAGGTACATGCCTTCTTCCTTCTCTTTTGTTCATCAACTTGATTAGATTTAAAAGGAAGTCAGTGTCCATGTTAAGCACCTTCTGTCTTAGAGTTAAGGGTCTAGCTCTCAAGAGGAGATCTACCTGTCCGCAGGGAGATTTTCCTACAACACTTAGTTGTTTAGTTTCTTGGGTGAAGCTCTGGATGAAGTTTCCAACACTTATCTTCCCAATGTATACTCAAATTTCAATGGTGGAAAATGTTCTTGTTTCTAATACAAGGACTTCTTGACATACTCCTCCTCTCCATGTGTCTATGAGTTCGGTGTTGGATTATATAAGTCTTCTTGGAATTCCTCTTTTGAAAGTAATCTGTTTTGTGGCATGTGGCTTGATTCTCCCATAAAGTTTCCACTTGATGGCCTTTCCTCCTACAAAAGGAGCATGCCTCCGCATACCAATAGTTGGAAACATTATGGCCTCTCTTCCTGCAACAATGGAAAAAGAGGAATGTCTTGTTTGAGGAAGACCTCCTGGTATTTTTCTTCTTCTTACCTTGGCTGATATGTTTGTTGATTCTTTTGAGTGATGGTGTAGGTTGAGTCTTCAATATCTTCTCATCATCACCCTTCTTCAATTTTCCAAAAGAAGGATGAGGTGGTGGTGGGATTCCAACTTCACTTACGACTACTACTCCTTCTCATGATAAGCATACCAACTCAACAATGTCTTTAGCCTTTACAAAAATGGTCTTCATGGTCATGGGATTTTACATTATGCCATTGAAGCCTAGGAATTCATGCTTGTCCCTCTATGCTTCTACAATAGGGCTTAAGATTCCTTGACTTGTCTTGGCTATCCGTTGTCTATCATAACTCATATACCTTAGGAGGTTTGAACCAATGCCTCTGGTATGCTTTTCAAAGTCACCAATCTACTCTATAGAATTGTCTATGGGAGGTGATCTTACTAGGGTGGTGTCGGTCGGGGTGTTGAAACATGCAATGAAAATTACATGTTGTTGTAATACCCCTATCTCAACCCTTTGAACTCGATCTTGTTTATATTGTAATTATGTTTTTCATTACTACATTTTGTTCATGCCACGAGGTAGACTTACCATGGTGATTTTAAAGACATCTAAACATGATCATTATGAATATAATGAAAGGTTCCAAGGCTGATTGGAGGGAGGAAACACCAATAGGGCTATGAGTCCACTTGAGGGGAAAAATGAGGAGGTATAAGGGGGGAATTGAACTATGTCTCATGGTTACTACTATATCATATCTACAACCTCATTCATGTGATTGTCATATTAATATTCTATCATAATATTTATGATATTACAATTATGGGCCTAGTGAAATGATTAATTACTTTAAATAATTATTTCTTATCATTAAATACCTACCTCCTATATTGAAGAAACTAATTCCTATATTCATGCAATCAAGGAGAGTTCAACTAGGACTCTTGATTCCTATCATTAAGGAAGTGGAAGAGTTGGATTAGGACTCTTACTGTCCCTCTCCTTCATTCATGCAAAAAAAAAAGAGAATTCAAATTAAGAAGAGAAGGTGGAGGAAAAATGGGAATTCTTGAGGAGATAATAGAGTTCTTAATGAAAAAAGAGAAACTCAACTATCATAGGATCCATGGAGATATAAAAGAGGCACTATCATGTGGAACTAGACACTGAGATTGAGGAGGGAAGTACTTTCTTGAACCTCTACACTTTTGTTGGCTTTTTGGGTTGGTTTGGAAGTTTGTGGTAAAGAGAAGAGTGATTTGGGAGTTTTGACAACTTTTCTTTGCTCTGGTGGTCTCATAGCCCAACACAAGGGTGGCATTCACAAAGGGTTTTCTTATGGTTGGGAGGAAAATTGTTCACCCACAATTAGTTACCTTGGAACTTATTTTATGAAAGATAAGTGTATTATTTTTATTTATTAATATTTTAATCATGATGAAATGTACATGCATGTTATCATTATTTATTTTGAGCTCATGCCATAGAAATTGTGTCGATGTCATTGTGTGAATGGTTTTTGTTATAAGTTATTTATTGCAAAATTTGTATAAAAATGCATTGATAAACCTCATGCATGCAAAATGTTTGTAGAAATGCATTGAAAACCAATTTTGTATTTTTAGTGAAACTATTTCATATGGAGTCTAACAAAGACCAAATTTGGAGTGGAGTTAGCTAGTACATATCCCCACATGCTCACCAAAAATTGGCCTCTGATTTTCTTGTATGGCCCTTAAAAATGAAAAATGGATGTAGCTGAAGTTCTACAATAAATTGATCATACAATGTCCATTGGTGTTCAAATTTTAAAAAAATGTAGCTGACATCAATACCTACATGTTCACCAAAAATCAACTTCATATTTGCCAGCATGACTTCTAAAAACACAAAATTGTTGTAGATGAAATTCTACTATAACTTGGCCATATGGTTTTCATTGATGTTAAAATTTTAACAACAAGTAGCTGACATCAATATCTACATGTTCACCAAAAATAAACTTCAGATTTTTCCATATGACTCCTAAAAACACAAAATGGTTGTAGATGAAATTCTATTATAACTTGGCCATACGGTGTCTGTTGGAATCCAAATTTTAAAATAAATTAGATGATATCAATATCCACATTCTCACCAAATTTTAGAATTAGATTCATCTGTTTCATTCCCCAAAAGGTGAAAATACAACCAGGTCAAGAAGGGCAACTCGAATCCCCCATACCCCAGACAATTTGTGTTTGTTGTATATGGAAAGTCTTGGAATTTGATGTGAATGTTTTTAAGGGATTAAATGAGATGATTTTTGATTTATTTGAACCATTTTTACTCTCACATTGGATTCTTGAAAGAAGGAGGATGCTAGACCCCCCATACCCTTGAAATGATATGAAATCTATGCATAGATTATTGTGTAAATGTTGTAAATGATTTTGAAGATTATTGTGAGGAATTCAACTCTATTGTATGATGGATTGTATCATGTTTTAGCCTCAAAACTTTGATTTTCTTTTCTATAAGGTTTTATGCCATTTTGTATAACCATGTATTAGTGAGTAACGAGGGAAGATGTCTGTAGATTAAATAATCATTAGACAAGAACCCTATAGATTTAAAAAAAAATTCATTTGCTTATGTTTAAAATTATCGTAATGATCATGGAATCAAACTTCTAGTAAAGGGAGAAGGTGTTATATGCATGAGATTAAGGACCTTAACCTTAAACCCTAGGGATGTCCTCTTTTGGAGAGAACATGACCTCCATCTAAGAGATTATAGGGAATTTATGAGTTGAAGTGATTAAGGAAATTCTAAAATAGAGTCAGTTTGTGAATCATATGCTTATGCTTATCACAATTTGGTTATGATATCTATGCTTAAGTGTCACCATCTTAAAAAGGTATTATGTGGCAAATGGTGAAGTGCTAGTTCTAATTAAATTGAGATCTTCAACTTGATTTTATTGTCTAGAGAAGTTACAATCTAGACCTTGCATTTAAAGATGTAAAGCTTGACCTTATTTTGACTAGTGTAATTCCAAACTCTATCACAGTAATTAACAAGAATATTTTCTATGTTGTAAATAGTCTTAATGTGTTTTATTTTAATTTGCATACTGCTTCCATCAATGAAATATTACACTAGCAGAGCCTACTTTTGATATTAAGGATGAAGGTATGTTACAATTTACCTACTTCTCAGTGCTCTTGGACAGTTGCTTGAGCCTTTCCAAGGCCTCCTACTTCTCTACCAACTCTTTTTGCGATTGTGCCATCTTCTGCATAAGGCTATCCACTTGCCAGCCATCCAACTAAATGAATTTTTCTCCCAAGTGTGCAAGTTGAACTTCATGCTCATCCCAAACAACCATGACTACTGTGAGGGAGTCTTGTTATTCTTCAAAATTCTTCTTGAGAAATGGAAACAATTTGGTAGAGGTGTCAAGGTGATTCTCCATCTATACCAGTCTCTGATTGAACATATGGACCTTCTTTTTCAAGTGCTCATTCTCTTCTTGAAGTTGAGCATTGACAACCCTTAAGTATTCCAAATTTTCTTTGCTTGATTTTACCATGTTGTGTTTTGCACTATTTTGTTCAAAGTATTGGTAGCTGTCACAATCAAGCATGCAAATGCTTTGATACCATCTGATCCGTAAATGGTAGGCCCATGGCTCGTCTACCTCACCAACACAGATCCTTTGCAGAATTCACATTTTGTTCTCTATCCAAGTCTAAGATAGAGTGCTCTATTCTCATAAAGGCCACTAAGCCTTTGTTTTTTCCTTTTACAAGGATCTCTCTTCTCTTGGATTCTAATCCTTCTCTTAGTTGTAGCATACACACAACGACCAGTGGAAAATGTGATAATAAAATGTATCCCACTGTCCAATATGCCAATCAACATTGTGTTCTAGCTTTTGTGCTCAATCCAATCTAGGTGCAACTGAGTTATGTCTTCTGAATTGATTGGCTAGCTCTAAGGATTGGGTGTAATAAAAATGTTGTATTTTTTGTTTGTGTAATTCTAATTCACCGCCTCTTCTACAACCGCACAATGCAACGCCTTCCATAGCCATAGCTTCCGTAGCTTTAGCTTATGTAGCAAACAAATTATGCAACAAACTGATTCCATAACAAATGACTTCTTTAGCAATTCTTTGATGGAGAGAGTTCTTATAGCCAGTGAGGTAAGTGGGGATGCCGAACTATAGGGAAATGACCCAATAAAGTAAAAACACATACTAGTTGGTAAAAACAACATTCTGAGACATCTAATGAGTCATCCAATGATAAATAATGCTCATCCTGACAACTAAGTCAACCAATAGTAAATAAAACATTTAGTGGGAAGATTTAATGGCTTAGCACTGGGTAGAAACACCCAAAGGAAAAATTGAGTCACTTAGTAGTGGAGAAATACATCTAGGGGTGAATTTAGGCACTCAAAAAGAGAGAAAAACATCCAAGGATGAATTTAGATGCTCAACAATGAGCAAAAACTCCCAAGGATCTATAAATTCTCCCAAGTAGTAAACAATGTTCCCAAGCAATAAGTAAAATGCCCAACAATTGGTTCTTGGTGTGTACACATGGTGTGCATCCCATATAGATTTTGTATGGCTTGTGGGTGAGAGAGAAATTCCCAAGTATAAGTGAGCTCGCCTAGGCATAGAGAAAAAGTCTCGAGACTAGTTTAGACACTTGGCATTAGAGGAAAACATCCTAGGGCGAGTTTAGACACTCGAAATTGGAGAAAAATGACTTGGGGGCAAAAGGAAGCTGCCTAGCTAAAAAAATGACCCAACAAAGTCTCACATCAACCAACTAGTCTATTGGGACACCCAACAATGAGAGAACGACCCATCAATGAGGAAAGTGTCTAGCCAACTCTTAAAAGTCCCCAACATTAAACAAATGATGCATGTGCACTTCAAAATACAAGAAACCAAGGAACATTCACCCCTTTGAGAGAGAAGGTGACTTACAAGAGAGAGAAAAATGAATTTAGAAACTTTTGCAACAACTATGGATTGAGAACTGCTAATTTTCCCTCTCCAAAATCATTCAATGGTGGGGAAATGAGAGCTTTTGGATTTATGGAAACCGTTACATTCTACAAGATGAAATGACATCCACACTACATATGTAATGAGTTCTCATCTCATTAAACTCCTAAGAGAAACACTTAAAATACTAGAAATAACTTCATATACTATAATTTCACGTTAACATAACCACATACACAACTCATAGATCAAAATCAATGCATCTGGAGACAATATTTACCCTAGAATCCAAATGGGAAAACTAACTTTGAATGGGATCAATATTTCATTCAGCTATCTCTGGTTACAATGTTGTTCCTCCTTCTCTCCTTGGACAAAACACTCTATGGGAGTGAAATTGATGAGAGAAATAGCATGAGCTAGGGTAATGGGAAGGCTAACAGGATGACCTTTCGTTTCCCATTCCTCACCCTTTTCTCTCTTTTATTATTTTTTATCATTTCATTAATTCTCATTTTTTGTATCGCATTTTAATTTTTGTCTTATTTAAATTTACATTTACTTGTCTTTAACATAATTTAGATAACCTTCATAAGTTGTTAAATTGTCTTGCAAGTAATGAATCTTACCCATTCATTTGGTTTTGATCCATTTCAGATCAAGTAGAGCTAGCATGAGTGGAATTGACGTAAGAAATGGGTGTTACGAATTTGAAAGTTCCCATGAGGGATAGATACATTCCAACACCCATATTATCAGTGGCCTTTTGAGAGTTACCAATTAAAGGGAAATTATAACCTACCAACGCAACAGGGTCAATACGCGAATACGATAATTGATCAATAGTTACAATTTTCCCTTCATGGGGAAAAGAAAGAGCCCATAATACTAAGGAGACTATATCTATCATATCATAGGTCCATCTAGGTCCCAACACAATATTGCAATTGATTGGAGCTTCGACTACTTCAAATTCAATGGATACAACCCCCCCTAATTGGATAAGAAAAAAGGGGAGGATCCCACGGGCCCTAAAAGAACATCCGTTGAATACAATTTATAAGGTGTGAGATGAGGAAATCAGGGGAACAAATGGTTCACCAACATGACAATGACACGACACATTTTGAAGCACCCTCATCAACAACCATTCTAAAGATATTTTTTGTGCTATACATGACTTTGGATCTGAAAAGCGATGTGGTAAGGAAGTCGATGCTTCACATTAGTAGTGTCGAACATTATCATTTGAGAACTTGAGGAATCAATAGCTTCGGTAGTTGATAGCAATGCACTCCATTGTGCTAGGAAACTTTGGAGTACTTCCAAGGCCAGCATAACGCATGACACTTGGGATAAATCTTCTACAATTGAGTAGTTCTAGGCAACCCAAGCATTTATATTGTGCATAAACCTCTTAAGCACACCCTTAGGTATGCATGTAATTGTTTCCATTGGAGGTTTCTCCAAGTGTAAATGATTTAACGGTTTAGAGGAGTCCTTCCATTTGGAGGTAGAATTGATATTCTCATAATTACAAGCCGTAGTCTAAAAGTAAATCTCTAATTCACACATGTGAACATTTGGGGAGTTATTATCCTACAAGGGTGCCCCTCGGTTACCCCCTTGTTGAAATCCATAGTTACTTGAAGTTACCATATCCATGTGCTGACCTTGAGGGAAAGGATTACTTAACATAGTAGGTTATTTTTGTGCCAACAAATGTTGAGCCTCTTCAAGTTTGGGGCATTGGTGTGTTAAATGGTCTTCCTGGAAAAACTTGCAAGGAATATTAACTTTGTTTTTATCCTTGTTTACCCCACCAACATTGTTATTGTTTTTTTTTGAATTATTATTAACCCCACCTCCTTTCTTATTACCCTTGTTCTTCTTCTTTCCCATGGGTTGCTGGTTACCCTTCGGATTCGTCGATTGTGAAAATCAGAAGCTTGAAGAGGGAGAGAGGTCGAAGCATGATCTTGACTAACTATGGACATATGTATATACATGTTCTTTATTTGGTTTGCTACTAGACTCACAACGACATTATCTACGGAACCCACAACACCATCGACATGTGGTCTAGGATTTGGTATTGGAGGGTATGTGTTGGGTCTCGGTGCATTTGGAAATATTTCATATAGAACCCTAGACTGAGAATAGATCAAATCTAATTGTTGGACTCTGAATATTTCTTGTTTTTTAGTCATCACTCCCAAAATAAAGACATCTTTGGAAATGGAAGGTAACAAATATTTTAAGAACCATTTAAAAAGGAACTCAGGAGGGATATGGGATTTTATCATTCACTTCCTTCTCTACCACCCTTGGATGTGGTCGGATATGTGGGTAGCATTATCCTGCCTAAAAGTAGACAAGAAGTTAGTTTGGACATCATACCAAACAGGAAGTTATAAATGGTTCAAGAAAATCCTATCTAATTCATGAAAATTGCTAAATGAAGCTCCTTTTAGCTCTATATACCATTTTGCGGCCACCTCAGTGAGGGTGCATTGAAATTTTATCAATCTGACAGAGTTGTCCATTAGCAAGTTGGATGATCACCATAAGTGGTATGTTTTCATGAGATCTCCTATCTCCTCACCAACATTCCCTTCAAAATTTTGAATGTCTGATGATAGTTTGGTTGGGACTGGAGGCCAATACTGATTGTGACACACTGGATATTTAGTGAGTTTGGAAAGATTTGGAAAGTTTAAATTTTCTAGAAATGAAAGTCATGGTTGTGGCATAGAGTTTCAACTTTTGGGGTTGTAACCCCCTAGATGGTTGGTACTTGGAAAAGACTATTCTGGAATGTTGCTAGTGCCAATTTTCCAAGTAGTTTTTGGAGGATGACCAAGGTTTTGATTGTAACTTTGAGCTCCCTAACCATAAGGAGGAAAAACTACACCCATTATATTTCCAAATTGTTGGAAAGGGTTTTCCCTAGATGACATCCCATGCAAAGAAAAATTTCCTTGCATAGAGTTCCAAGAACTTTGGAAGGGATTGATCCCCTTCGACATTCCAAAAGATGAGAAAGAACTACTCCCTTGATTTCCAAAAAAGGAAAAGGGTTAGAACTTATTGGCATGGAAGGATATTGGAAAGTTCCACCCATATGATTACCCGATCCTAAGAAAGGATTAGTCCCCATAAAATTTCCAAAATATGGAAGAGTTCCACTTCCTAAGGAGGGGTTTGATGGAAGGATGTGCCCCCAACACCACAAAAAACCATGCAATGGAGTTGAAGAACTCCTTGCTGTCAAACTAGGATTTGGGAAGACTGGGGTAGAACTAACAACAACATGTGGCATGCCAATAATCGACATCCCAAGCAAGAAAACACCTGAAACATATGATGTGGAAGATGGAGAACTCATGCCTTAGATGGGCCCAATTTGAGAATGGATCAAGCCTACGACATATGCCCTCATTGTGGCATGGGAAGTGCTAGTTGCTTGGGTAGTTAAAAGAGGAGAGAAGACTCCTCCCATAGAGATAGACAATGAGGGGGGTATGTATCCCCCCTGATCCTAAGATATTTGAAGTTTTTTCCATACTAGACCACCGAAGAGAAGGATTGACAATGTGACTTGGACTACGAGAAGTTGGAATCTACTCTAGGATATGACTATCAAGTCCAGTGAGGGGAGGATTAAAATTTCTTACAAATCCCTTAGCTTGGAGATTTTCTACACTAGAAACACCTCCCGTGGGATGGTTCACATCTGCATAATATGGCTTTATTGGTTCATATGAACCCAACTTGTCTAGTCAACACCTTTGAGGAGGTGGCTCCACCCTTTCTGGTGAAATACCATAGGTCCTTGAATAATGGAGTGGTCGATCAACCACTTTGAATCAAGGATTCAAAATTAGCGATAAAGAGACCATAGAAGGCCAACTAGACAAACATATCACACCACTAAAAAGTATCGAGATAAATCAACACACACAAACTACTTTTCCAAAGACCAATGCAGGTGGATTACGTCTTGGGTCTGAAGTAGAGAAAAGTTGAAAAGGACATTTTCAAATATTGATACAGGTTTATTGAGTCCCAAGACTGATCAACGAAGGAGTGAGAAACAATTATTGTAACTTGCACACAATGTTCTATTAAGGTGCAAGAGTCTTTGAGAAGATGAATACCCTCCAAATGAATCGAGGTGATGATTGGTTTTTTGTCTCAGGTATCCCATCGCGTTCACCTATGTGGAACCTAGGAAAGATGACTAAAGATACCAACTCGCAATAAACGACCAGGGGGAAAAATCATGGGTCAGGATCATGCCTATGGGCAGGGTAACTTGGCCTGAAACTTCATGAAGTGATTATCCATAGAGAACCTTGAATTTTATAAGTCCTCATACAAGTGGTAATCCATAGACGTTGAGATAAGTGAGAGAGGGGATATCTCTTTCACTTACCCTCACGCGACCTAGTGCTTGACTCCTGTGTTAGAGAAGCTTCCCTGGCAACACCTATGCATTATTGGATTTTAGCACTCACTAATCAAAATATATGTTGATTTGAGTGCCCTTGGAGAGTTAACTCTCCAATCTATTCCATGGCCCTAACCTAGACATGTTGATGTTTCTACTAAGAAAATACTCTAATATATTTTAAATCA
Organism: Picea engelmannii; assembly: GCA_009831015.1. Classification (NCBI taxonomy): domain Eukaryota; kingdom Viridiplantae; phylum Streptophyta; class Pinopsida; order Pinales; family Pinaceae; genus Picea; species Picea engelmannii. The sequence continues at coordinate 900,124 of ML782490.1, read as the reverse complement.
ACGTTCGTTTCAATGTATGTTGTTTACTTAGGGAACATAAGTGAAACTAGTAGTGTTTTAAAGGACTCTTGCAGAAATCATTTGATAAGAACATTATCATTTCATTAAACACAATTATTCGTCAATGTAAAATTATAATCATGAACAACTAATGCAAACTATAAACCTTTATATGCAATCTTTTTCTTTTCAAACATGCAATCACAACTACAATTTTCTTTTCAAAAGACTCACTACTTCACACAACTCAAAAACCTAAATTCCCTTGCAACAAAACAACCTCTAAATGCAAAATATGAAGGAAGACAAATGCTTCTAGAAATATATTTTTCTCTTTAAATCATGAATGAAAAAAAAAACACTAAAAGGGAAAGACCTATCTAACAATAAACTAGTCTATTCTTTCTTGCTACTTGACGCGACCTGCACTCCTCGGAGCACGATCGCTTTCACCAAGAACTTCACTTTCCTTGGCCCGAAGAGATGAACTACTCTTCTATTTCCCTTTCGGGAAATCCACACCCCACAATTTCTCTCGGCTGCGCCCCTCTCTTCTTCCCTTCGGAGGATCGACGCTCGTGCCTTCGCCCTATCGCGACTTCGTCGCTTGCGACACCAAGCGCTCGGATTTCCATCTTCCGATACCCGAAGCGCTGAAATGCCGATACAACCTTATCATGCATTTGCGACTTTGCGACCTCGTTCCTTCGCTACTCGCGACCTTCCATACTGATTTCTCTGTTTTGCGAGTCCCGATGTGCCGAGACTCCGATATTCTCCTGTCGCGCTTTCGCTATCTCGCGCCTTGCAACTTGAACCTTCCAATCTATAGACCTTTAACTTGCGAGACCCGAGCTCGCGAGACTCTGATTTCCACCACCTATACTCCACTCGCTCCTGCGGTCCCACACGGATTACGCCACCGTCGGAATATCGCACCTCGCAACTTGGACCTCCTAGTATTTGGGCTTTCAACTTACGAGCCCCGAGCTCGCGAGATATCCTATCTCGGCCACTTGTCTTCCACTCACTCTTGTGGTCCCACACGGCTTACGTAACCACCCGAGATATTGCGTGTCGCAAAATCCCTACTCCCTCTGCCGATTATTCGACACTTTTCTCCCGAGATCCCGATAGGTGATCTCCGCGAATAATACAACGCCCACCTGAACTCCGAATCCTTCAGACGTCTTCCGCGTAACTTCCTTGCACCTTCCTGAGATATAACGATCCTCGGTACTTCAAAAAATCTCCTCGGATGATTTCATCCATCCGTTCTTCCTCGTGAAATTCCACGAAAAGGAAGAAGTGTCTCTCCATGAGACTCGTTGTCTGCTTGCCAACCTGCGACGCTTCCCTCGAACGTTCAACAACAACTTTTCCTGCGCTTTATCCTTCAATGAGTTCGAAGGCCTACTTCTCCTGAGCTTGTTCTCGACTTCTTAAGTCCTTTTGAGAACTTCTTGCACGCACCCCTTGCGGAAAATCTTCAACAACGCCTAAGTGTTGAAGGCACTCGACTCTGCGCACTCTTACAACAGCAGTCTTTCGATACTTTGCTCAGAATCGCAACTCTGAGACTTAGCTTGGCCTGCACACTCCTTGCACGGCACTGTGACTCTCTGCACCTTCTGAGATGAATGAGAACAATAGTTAACTCTAATCGAACTCTTCTGTCGACGCACTCCTTGCGTACAATTCAACTGCACTCCTTGCAGGAATCTCTTGGCTTAATTAGAGAAACAATTGAAACTCATTCATATTCCCTCTTAGACTTCAATTCAACCATGAAATCACATACACAACATATAAAAGCAAATGTATGACAGGACGCAAACATTCATGAGCATAATATCACCACACAGAGAATAGACACATAACCATGGATTTGAATCAAGCTTTCTTCTATTAATTCAATGTATGTACATGGATGTTCTCTACACAGTTCTCTGCTTGCTCTTGCTCTCTTGAATGCTGGCTGCTTATGCTACAATGATACAATGAGGGTGTCTATATCTGTTTTCCCTCTCGAACTCTAAACTATCAAATCTTCAATTAAAATCTATCTACCAGCATTAACTAAAGTAAATGCCGTCTATCTACCTAAGGACGAGAGCTTAAAGGCTCAAGGTCCATTACAATACAAGTGCGCGATCTCTTAAATGGATCATTTAAGATTACGCAACAATTCCCAAAGTATTTTAAAAAATGTGTGCTGGCTTGTCCAACTGTCTTCTGTTTGATGGGCTAACTCGCTTGATTGTGCTGGCGATGCTCCTTCATCATACTCCCTGGCTTGAAAAATTTCATGGGCTCCTGTCCATGAGCTCCTGCATGGTCTGTCCATGCTTTTGTATCACTGCTTCACTTTCCCAGCTGGCATCTTCCATTGGATGGTTCTTCCACTTAATCAGATACTCAAAGTATTCCTTTCTGTGGGTTTTCCTTCCCACTCGCTTGTCCAGTATGCATTCCATATGTGGCTTTTCTTCAATCGACATCTGTTTCTGCCATTGGACTTCTGACTGTTCATCACTTCCAGTTCCTACTTCCCCAGCCTTATATGGATATAAGTCCGAGACATTAAATGTCGGAGATATCCCAATGCCATCTGGCAACTCAATCTCATACGCATTCTCTCCAAATTTCTTTAGGACTCTGCATGGCCCGATTTTCTTCATTTTGAGCTTGTTGCATGTTCCCCTTGGGAACCTTTCCTTCCTCAGATGTTCCAGAACTAGATCACCAACCTAGAACTAAAGTTGTCTCCGATGTTGATCTGCTCTGCGCTTGTACTCCTGATTTGAATTTATCAGTTGTTGCTTCACTCTGTTGTGAAGTTCCTTCATTGCCTCATCGAATTCCTCTACACTAGCATTGCTAGTAGCGATCTGTTCTGACTTCTTGAGTTCAGAAACTCCCCTTGTCTGCCTTCCATATACAATCTCAAATGGACTTTTGCCTGTGCTTTGATTCACCGAATCATTGTACGCGAACTCCGCCTGTGGAAATATGTTGTCCCAGTTGCTATGGTGCTCTGTCACCAGGGTTCTGAGTAAGTCTCCTAGACTTCTGTTGACCACTTCTGTCTGTCCATCCATCTGCAGATGATATGTCGAACTAAACATCAAGTTAGTTCCTAGCTTCTTCCATAGCGTCCTCCAAAAATTCCCTATGAATTTAGTGTCTCTGTCCGAAACTATGCTTTTCGGCAATCCATGGAGTCGAATGACCTCCTTGAAAAACAAATTTGCGATGTGTGTCACATTGCTGGTCTTCTGGCATGGTATGAAATGTGCCATCTTCGAAAACCTTTCCACCACCACGAATATAGAATCAACACCCCTTTGTGTCCTTGGAAAACCCAATACAAAATCCATGCTGATCGCCTCCCATGGTCTCTCTGGTATGGGCAATGGCTGATAAAAACCTGCATTCTTCTTCCTTCCCTTTGAATGCTGACAAATTCGACATCTGTCAACAAATCACTTGACCTATGCTCACATGCCTGGCCAAAAGTATGATTCGCTCAACTTGGCGAATGTTTTGTCATGGCCAAAGTGTCCTGCTAATCCACCACTGTGCTTTTCCTTTAACAAGTTCTCCCTCATGGAGAAATTTGGAATAAACAATTGATTGCCTCTGAAAAACAATCCCTCTTGGATCATATAATCTATCCAAGGACTTCTATCTCTGAGAACTGGATTCTCAACTGCTTCATATGCCTCTGCAAAATCTGCATCGCCTACATACATGTCCTTCAGGTTTTCAAAACCCAATGTTTTGACCCGGAACTCCTGCATCAACAAACATTTCCTGCTCAAAGCATCAACCACTTTGTTAGCAGTTCCTGAAATATGCTTAATCACAAATGTGAAATTCTGCATATACTCTACCCATTTTGCATGTTTCTGATTCAACTTCTCCTGTTGACTCACAAACTGTAATGCATGATTATCGCTGTACAATACAAATTCTTTTGGGATCAAGTAATGCCTCCACTTCTTCAGTGCCTGTATGATAGCATAAAATTCTTTATCATATGTGGAGTATTTCAACTTCGCTTCATCCAAATTTTCGCTGTAATATGTGACTGGTCCGTCTTCCTGACTCAAGACCACTCCTATGGCAAAGCCACTTGCATCACATTTCACCTGAAATGTTTTATGAAAATATGGCAACACCAACACTGGTTGCTCTGTGATCTTTTGCTTCAACAGATTGAAGCTCTTCTCAGCCTCTGCTGTCCAATGAAAAGTCTTATGCCGCTTCTTCACTGTATTCATCATCGCTACGCTAATTCCACTGAAATTCCTGATGAATTTCTGGTAGAAACTAGCCAAACCATGAAAACTTCTTACCTCGAAAATATTTCTCGGTGATGGCCAATTCTTGATCACTTCTACCTTATCCGGATCCATCTTCAATTCATTCGCCGATATGATAAATCCCAGATAGATGAGCTCTGTCTTCATAAACGAGGACTTCTTCATATTTATCAACAACTTCTCCTGCTGTAGTTTCCTCATCACAATGGCCAAATGCTTCAAATGCTCAGCCTTTGTTCTACTGAAAATCAGTATATTGTCCAGATACATGACGACAAATTTCCCGATGAACTCTTTCAGGACTTCGTTCATCAGCCTCATGAATGTGCTCAGTGCATTCGTCAAACCAAATGGCATGACCAGCCATTCGTACAAACCTTCGTTGGTTTTGAAGGCTGTCTTCCACTCATCACCTTCCCTCATGCGAATCTGGTGATATCCGCTCTTCAGATCAATCTTTGAGAAAAAATTTTCCCCACTCAGGCAATCCATCAGGTCATCCATTCTTGGCAGTGGAAACCTGTACCTGATGTTAATTTTATTGATTGCTCTAGAATTGGTACACATTCTCCAACCTCCATCCTTCTTCGGACTAAGAACCATCGGAACGACACATGGACTCAAGCTTTCCCTAACCAATCCTTTGTCCAACAAATCCTGTACCCGATTCTTGACCTCCTCATTTTCCTGCGGCGTCAACCTGTACGCAGCTTTGTTTGGAAAACTAGCTCCTGGTATGAGATCGATGTGATGACTCACACTCCTCATCGGTGGAAACGAATGAGGTAATATGTCCACGATGATGTCAGCGAACTCTCCCAGCAGTTCCTGAATCTCATATGGTAAGTCATCCACTCTTGTGCTAGTCAGAACAATCCTCAGTTTTCTGACCACAAAGAATTGTGGATCTTCTTTCTTCTCCATCTCTGTGAGAAGTTCCTTCCCACTCATGAGAAGTATTGTGTTGCTTACTTCCGACTTCACCTCCTTATCCTTTATTGGAAGAAACATATGTGTCCTCCCATCCTTATCCAGGGTATATGTGTTCATTCTCCCATCATGAACCACATTTCTGTCATATTGCCATGGTCTACCCAACAATAAATGACATACATCCATGGGAATAACATCACACAGAATCTTATCATTGTATCCCCCTATCTTGAATTCAACCAAGCATTGTTTAGTGACACTCACCTGATGTCCCTTCTGTAGCCATGAAACTTTATACGGACTCGGGTGATCAGTCGTCTCCAGCTCTAGTTTCTCCACCATCTCGGTTGAAACGAGATTATCAGTGCTACCGCTATCCACAATAACCTTGCATTTCCAGTCCTTGGTTTTGCAAGCTGTCCTGAACAGTCTGGTCCTTTGGACTGAGTTTTCCACCTCCTTCTCGGGTGTCAAAAGGACTTTATGCATTCCAAGCGATCTTCCGCCTTCAACATCCTTAGTCTCAACATCACGCCTCTGAGCTTCTCCGATGTGATCTTCTCCGATGTCCTTTTTCTCTGGACACTCAAATGACCTGTGCCCATTCTTCCCACATGTGAAACATGTGATAACTCCACCTCGGCCTCTTCCTTTACCTCTGGTACGAGGAAAAGTATTTGCATCAACATAGTCTCCCTTCTGCTCATTATGATGCCCTCTCTGTTCAATGTATGGTCCTTTCTGTGAGGTACCACCTCTTTCGATTTTACCCTGAGGTTTCTTCCATTCCTCCTTGGGCTTCTGGAATTTCTCCTAAGCAACTAATTTTCCACTTGGCTGACTTCTGCCTCGCCCTCACTGACCTTGCCTACGACTCAGATTTTCTTCGGCTTTCAGAGCCATCTGATAAGCATCCTCAACTGTTCGGATGGTTACCATGCTCAATTCATCCTGAATGTCGTATCTCAGACCATTCAGATATCTGGAAACCTTCTCATCATCGCTTTCCCAATGACCTGCTCAGATATTGAGCTTGTAAAATTCCTCGGTGTATTCTTTCACCATCATCAACTTCTGTCTCAGGTTCTGCATTCTCCTGAACATAGTGATTTGATAATCCCTCGGGATGAATTTCGCCTTCATCTTCGCGATCATCTGATCCCAACTCTTGATCTTCTGCTTGCCTCTGCAACGTCTGTCAGCTTGTAGCTCGTCCCACCATAATGCTGCATGTCCTTTCAACTGGGTGACAACATGTATGACCTTTTTATCCTCTTCGATATCCTCAAAATCGAAGTAGGTATCAAGAGCTCTAATCCAATCCATAAGCTCCTCTGCATCCAGATTTCCTTCATAGACTGGAATGTCCATTTTGGCTTTCGCACCCATTCTGGAAATGGCTTTGATCAACCACTCGGTTGATGCATCCTCTGCTGTGACTTCTTCTTCATGTCCAACTTCCTCTTCAACTTCAGAATCACTAAGATCCCTTGCACCAACTCCGCGTCTCTGAGCTGTCTCCATCTCCTCAAGCCTTTCTCGGAGATCTCTCATTTGCCTTTCCATTTCTGGATTTCCTACCGGTCTGCCTCTTCTTCGCACATCCCTATCCTCTGGACCAGGTGATTGCCTTTCTCTCCTGGGCGACATGGTGAATTCTTCTTCTTCACTTCAAAAAGAAAAGAACTTCCCGCTCTGATACCACTTGATGCGACCTGCACTCCTCGGAGCACGATCGCTTTCACCAGGACCTTCACTTTCCTCGGCTCGAAGAGCTAAACTACTCTTCTATTTCCCTTTTGGGAAATATGCACCCCACAGTTTCTCTCGGCTGCGCCCCTCTCTTCTTCCCTTCGAAGGATCGACGCTCGCGCCTTCGCCCTATCGCAACTTCGTCGCTCGCGAAACCAAGCGCTCGGATTTACGTCTTCCGATACCCGAAGCGCCGAAACGCCAATACAACCTTATCACGCGTTCACGACTTCGCGCCCTCGTTCCTTCGCTACTCGCGACCTTCCATACTGATTTCTCCATTTTTCGAGTCCCAATGTGCCGAGACTCTGATATTCTCCTGTCGCGCTTTCGCTATCTTGCGCCTCGCGACTTGAACCTTCCAATCTATAGACCTTTAACTTGCGATACTCGAGCTCGTGAGACTCTGATTTCTGCCACCTGTACTCCACTCGCTCCTGCGGTCCCACACAGCTTACGCCACCGTCGGAATATCGCACCTCGCGACTTGGACCTCATAGTATTTAGGCTTTCAACTTACGAGCCCCGAGTTTGCGAGATCTCCTATCTTGGCCACTTATCTTCCACTCACTCTTGTGGTCCCACACGACTTACGCAACCACCCGAGATATCGCGTGTCGCAAACTCGCGACTCCCTCTACCAATTCTTCGACACTTTTCTCCGGAGATCCTGATAGGCGAATAATACAACGCCCACCTGAACTCCAAATCCTTCAGACATCTTCTGCGTAACTTCCTTGTACCTTCCCGAGATCTAACGATCCTCGGTACTTCATGAAATCTCCTCGGATGATTTCGTCCGTCCGTTCTTCCTCGTGAAATTCCACGAAAAGGAAGAAGTGTCTCTCCACAAGACTCGTTGTCTGCTCGCCAACCTGTGATGCTTCCCTCGAACGTTCAACAAAAACTTTTCCTGCGCTTTATCCTTCAATGAGTTCAAAGGCCTACTCCTCCTGAGCTTGTTCTCGACTTCTTAAGTCCTTTTGAGAACTTCTTGCACACACCCCTTGCAGCAAATCTTCAGCAACGCCTAAGTGTTGAAGGCACTCAACTCTGCGCACTCCTGCAGTAGCAATCCTTCAATACTTTGCTCAGAATCGCAACTCTGAGACTTAGCTTGGCCTGTGCACTCCTTGCACGGCACTGCGACTCTCCACACCTTCTGAGATGAATGAGAACAATAGTTAATTCTAATCGAACCCTTCTGTCGACGCACTCCTTGCGGACAATTCAACTGCACTCCTTGCAGGAATCTCTTGGCTCAATTAGAGAAACAATTGAAACTCATTCATATTCCCTCTTAGACTTCAATTCAACCATGAAATCACATACACAGCATATAAAAGCAAATGTATGACGGGACACAAACATTCATGAGCATAATATCACCACACAGAGAATAGACACATAACCATGGATTTGAATCAAGCTTTCTTCTATTAATTCAATATATGTACATGGATGTTCTCTACACAGTTTTCTGCTTTCTCTTGCTCTCCTGAATGCTGGCTGCTTATGCTACAATGATACAATGAGGGTGTCTATATCCGTTTTCCCTCTCGAACTCTAAACTATCAAATCTTCAATTAAAATCTATCTACCAGCATTAAATAAAGTAAATGCCGTCTATCTACCTAAGGACGAGAGCTTAAAGGCTCAAGGTCCATTACAATACAAGTGCGCCGTCTCTTAAATGGATCATTTAAGATTACACAACAATTCCCAAAGTATTTTCAAAAATGTGTGATGGCTTGTCCACTTGTCTTCCGTTTGATGGGCTGGCTTGCTTGATTGTGCTGGCGATGCTCCTGCATCACTACTAAAGCAATAAATCAAGAAAAAAGATTCTAAAACAAGGAAACGTTTTCTTTTTAAGCTTGAAAAACAAGAATTCAAGAATGAAAAGAGATGAACTCAAATAAAGAAACTCCGGTTTCAATTATGATTGCAAACAACAACCAAGAAACCCATAAAACTAAGGATAATACTCTCTTTCAATTATGCAATTCAAAAAGATACTAAACAAACTTAAAAAGGAAAAAAAATATTATTTTCTTTAGTTATAACACCAAAAAAGACTTCAACTAACTTCACAAGCCAATAATCAACTTTCAGAAAAACCAAGGAATCAAAAAAGAAATCCAGGAAGTGAGATCAAGGCTAACAAGAGGTTGGAAGGTGGAGAGAACCACTTCCTAGAATTCATACACTAATGTTACCTTAATAGGTAGTGTATGTATGCTACTGGTTCCTCACAAACAAGCATATATATGAAAGTTTAGATAAGGAAAGGAACGTATGTAACTTAGATTTACCAAAAATATTTGGAAAATGACAAACTAGGACCCAAAACCTACTCCTACAGGTCTGAAAAACACTTAGAGAATTGAAACAAAAACACCAGAAGAACTAAAATCCTACAAGCAACAAAACAACCCTAAAGGTGAACAACTCATTGATATGTTCACCAATGGAGTCACCAAGTCTGTTATGGGATTTTCACCCCTATGACTAGGGTTAAGGTCACAACAGAATGGGAAAACCAAGAGAACCAATTCAAACCAAAAGTAGCAAAGAGATAAAATCTAGTAACGACTCGACGGTTGTAAACCACTTATCCGAACAAATAAAATTTGGAGTAGATCTTGCTGAAAGGTCCTCACTCCAGTCTTTCATTCCGGTATATCCTTTGCTGACCTACACACAAAGAAGAACAAATATACAAATAAAGTAGTTACAATAACTGGAATCTAACTACCCTAACTAACTTGGATTAGTAAGATAATTTCCTACCAAACACATGTACATAACCATAATGAAATACATAATAACATGTAATTTTGAGAGGGAAATAAGAGAGTTCTCTTATTATTATAATGAACAACAAAACAATAGAATACAATCACTTGAACCTTGTTGCAATGCTTCATGGAACCATCGTCTAGATTCCTCCTCCCGAGCCACTGAAGGCAACATAACCTCCACAATACCAACTCAAAGCAAGTGAGAGAAAGAGAAGGAGTCTCTTTCTTCTAGCAGGATAGTATGAGAAAGCCTGGGTGCTAGAAATAATGGTTTCTAGAAAAGGGAATGGACTTAAAAGCACATGAAATGACTCTTTGTAGACTCGAACATAAACTCGATAACATATAGGTGATCCCTCTCTCCTCCACCTTATGGCTCTATTTATACCAATAATAGTTGGTTGGAGTAGTTATGCACAGGGAATAGGAGGTTAATAACTTGGAAAACCCGTAATCTCTGACCAAAAAGGTGCATTTTGCACATTTATATATTTTTAGTACATTTTGGAGGCATACACATGTTGTCAAAGGGAAACTAGCATATGTAAACTTATATACACATGTTGCTTGATCAAAGGTAGCATATGGATTGCCAAAAGGTGTTTTTTGAAGAGTTTTAGGAGGAATTTTCATCTGCAACTGTAAGTGGATTTGGGATCAGGGCCAACGAATGCATCTTAAGCATATGGGGTGGAAAATATGCTATATCGCTAAGTCGAAGGAAACCCACTCTTTATAGTGTAACTCCTTGAATAATGTTTCTTGAAACCTAGGCTCTGAAAATACGAAAGAATGACATCCTAGTTATTATCAACTATTCCATTTAATATATTCTCATGAATAAGTAGATCTGTGCGAAATTATAGGGAAAGTAAAAAAATAGTAGCATATATTCTCTCCTAAACATGCAATATTGTAAAATTTATATTAGTGACTTTGAAAATTATCTTTCTAATTGAATGTAATTTTTTAAAAGATTTATACGATGATGATTACCATTTATTGATACCAATTTTAGTATATTAGACCCTAAAAAAAGTTGATTATTTTGTTTTATCATGTGTTTATGTGATCAAATAATTTGGACATAAAATTTTGATGTTGATTTTCATTTTTATGGGTTAATAAGTTATGAAGATCATTTGTATTACAAATGTTTTGGAAATTGGACCAAATTCTTGTGTGGGTTGGGTATCCTACATAAAGTGCTTTTCATCCTCTCCTTTATTAGTCTCACATTTCTTAGATTCTTTCATGTCAAGGCATTTTAGGTCTTTTCCAACGTCTTGTTTTAGTATGAAGCTCATGTGAGTTTGTTCTTATCTTTGTAATATTTTTTTTATACTTTAATCTAGCATCACTAAAAAGATTATTTTGATCTTCTAATTTGGGTTTTGTTGTTGTTGTTGTTGTTGTTGTAGTAGCTCATCTTTTTCTTATTCTCAATTTCATTATCACTCAAAATTTTCTCATTAAATTAGTTATGATAATACTTTAATAGTAATATATTTCCAAGGGTGACCTCCCCCACTATCCCCCAATGGCTAAGCTATGAACATAGATGATTTTCGGGGCTAAATTTCGCAAATGGACTAATTTTCCATGGTTTTTCCCAAAAAACAATTCACCAATTTCCATTTTTTCTAAAAACAATTTGCCTAAATTCCATAGAATATAATTATTTTACCTTAAAAATTGCCAAAAGTTTATAGAAACTATATAAAATCCTTAGAAATTTGAATATTTTTACCAAACTATCACCAAACATTTCACATTTTGCATATTAAGGACTAGAAAGATTAGCCCAGGTTTCTACATTGTAATATAAGTTTCCATCCTTAAAATTATCCATGGCTAAGAAACCACTTCTCTAGTCCAAACCATTTTTAGCCTTGAGTGACTCTTACTAATGTTTTAAGTAGTGTCACAAAGCATGTAATTCTTCATTTTAATTAACTTGTGCTTGTGCATTAAGTATCTAATCACAACCTTCCTCTCAATGGGAGGAAGACCAACTCTAAAAGAATTACTGAATATGGTGTATTTCCTCAAAGGTCATTTATTATAAAATGCTTCTAGCTTTGCTTGATTTTTCTAGAAATGCTATAGCCGCAAATCTCACAACCATATAGAATCACTAGGGTGACATGTTTACAAAATATATCTTCTTTTATTCACAAAACCAAAACCCTGTAACTTTATACTTATTTTGGACATTGATTTTTTTTTTTACTGCATCCATTGCTTCTTCAACACTAAAGTTCCAACTTAGATTGTGATGAAAATTAATTCCAAGGTACTTATAAAAATGGATTTCTTCTAGGTTTTTATTATAAACAAAATTGGGGTAGGTGACATGCATGGATATAATGACCATTACCTTTGTTTTATCAATGTTTACTAACATCCCATAGTTAGTACATAATTCTTTTAGAATTTTATGTTACTTATCAAGGTCATAGGGGCTCCTTGCTAAAATGACAACATCATTTGGGTATAAAATAAGTATGATTAATAGACTTGCCAAATTCATTCCTACACAACTTGATTTTCTCGGGTAATTTTATAATTTGTCATTATAAATACAAAAAATAGTTGGAGATAGAGGACAACCTTGGTTAACTCTTATATTACAATTAATTTATTATGTCCATCCATCGTTATTTCTAAACTTTGAAATGACCCTTTCTTATAGCCTTATTACTACAACCCTCAACCCAAAAGGTACCCTAATATCCACTAGCCTCTTCTAGAGGTTGCTTCTAGGGACTATGCCAAAATATTTTCTAAAGTCGAGAAAACAACAAAGAAGATTAACCTTGTTGTTTCAACATTCTTTATATACAATCCTAAGAGTAATTGATTAAACTTTTTGTTTCAACATTCTTTAGATATAATCCTAATATTAATTCAATGGTCTAAATTCGAGGAATAACTTCGAAAGCCATCTTCCCCCTTAACTTTCTTACCACGACTTTCCAAGCATGCCAAGCTAATATGCTCCAATACTAATCCATACAACTTAGTCAAAAGATAATTAATCCTAATAGTCCTATAATTTGAAGGGTTGTTATTGATGTCACTCTTGAAAATAGGAACAATAAGGATTTCCATCCACAACTTAAGAAATCCTCGCACGACTACTAAATTAAAAAAAATTGTGAATGCGAGGAGTATGAACAAAGCCACTAATTTTTAGAATTTCAGCTTGATAACTTGTTGACGTCAAAATACTAAGGAGTCTCCAACATCAACATTTTCAACCTCTTGCGGGGCTAGGAGAGAAGAAACGAGAATGTTACCCTAGCCTTTAAGCCCCGGACAAGAAAGCACATTGATCTCTAGGCCGATTTTACCCTAACCTATAGTCCAAACACAAACTCCTTTGCTTTACCTTTTAACAATATTCAATTTTTATGTGATTTCATGATCTCTATGTTATTCACAATTTGAACAACTTCTATGTGGAATTTATACATTTGTAGTGACAAAAATTAGATTTAATCAAGGAAATGTACACAAAAAAGAAAGGCAATGCTTTTGTTTTTATTTAGCAAAAATAAAGCAAAGTCAATTTAAAGCGAAGGAAGCTAATAAACTATGTTAGTTTGAATAATATAGATAACATGATATAACCCTTTATATTTTCATTAGGAGTTAGGATGTGACCAAGACATAATAAATCAAAATAGCTAAAAAAAAAAAAAAGGGTTTATATACATTAAAATATTTAATGAGTAAAACATATTTACATATAAAACATTTATGAATTTGTTCATTTTCCTTTTTAAAGTTTAGGATGTAAAAACAATAAAATTAAAATAGTAAAATAAATAAAGTTTATGTACACTAATTAGATAGTAAATAAACTTTATGAACATGATTGTTTACAATATAAATACAATTAATTTGTCTTTTAAAGATTTTATTTAACTTATTTTATTTTATTTTTATTTTTTATATTTTGAAATCAGAGTGTTAAATAAATAAAGATGAGGAGAACTGAGGATTTTAAAGAAAAATCAGGAAATAGTGTCGAGTGAGAAAGAAATGATTTTCATTTAAAGACTTCTCATACAAATTCATACTCTTCAAAATCTGCAAGTCTTTGCGTAGACTAGGGCCAGGTATATGGTATTTATCCCCCCGAGACACAATGTACAATAGAAAGACCAAGCATAAAAAATAAAAAGAAAGATGAGCCAAGAAGGAATGGAGCCATGGTGGTGAATCACAAGGAGAGGACCTGCATAGTAAAACTGATTAGTGCCGAATCAAATCGAGCCTTATTACATCAAACTAAACAAGTAAATATTTACCTTATGAAGGTCAACAAACTCATCCTCGCTTATCCTCTTCGCTACTTCGCAAGACCCCCTGCTGCCGACGTTTTCGTCAATCTCTGCTGAAAATGTAAGAAAAGAATGAAATGCACAGTCCTCACAGCACTCCTAGCATACTACTCTGAAATTTCTGCCAAAATTTCTCTCTTAGAAATTTATTTCTCGAATGATCTCTCCAAAAAATTTATGTCCTTCTAAGACTTCTCTAGAATTATCTTCCTCCTTTTGGCTGCGTGCTGCTCCTTTTATTTCCTTTAGTGCACAGTTCCTTCAGTTAGATGGTTTTGTAACTGAATTCCAACTGTCTATGGACTTCTTTAACACATCATTAAACTAATTTTTGTTATCCTTGTCTCATTAATTAATATTTATGCATAAATCCATATATTACTTGTTTTCGTTTTCTCCTCTCTGTTCTTTTCTCCCGAGACATGCCCTGGATCAAAACTATTGCTGTGAACAACAACAAAATTTGGAATAAATGACCGTATTGCACCAGTAGCCATTATCGAATTTTGATCGACTGATCCCGTCCCGGTTTTCCCATCATATGCACATGTTCCAGCTGTTCTAAACTCCATGGAAAGAATACACATGCCCTCTACATAGATCGAATATTGACAAGGTTGATCCATACATCAAAACATGCATCCTCACAGTCACCAGGTGTTTTTGATTGATCTGGGTTGCATTAAACAATTTCCAAATCACCCAAATAACCGATCTTCCTTTGGAAATGGTTCCATGAGATCCATGTACTGTAATTCTTCAAAGGCTGTTTCTTTGTAAAGTTTCCTTATCAATCATATTGAGGTAATGATATATATATACCAATAATCTTCTTTTTGTCTTAGAACATCTTGCAAATGATTTTAATTAAGAAATTCACGTGGCATATTTAAAGTCACAGTATTGTATAAGAAATGTCCTGTAACTATTTCTCTATCTCATTGATATATTGCATCAAATTTTTTTATATGTAATCTGCTTGCTATGTCCTCCGGGGAGCTTCCGTCAACTGTGACAGTGTCATTTCAAGTTGCTGTAGGCATGGTCCTGAACAAAGTTTCAATTGGGTACAAATTGTTGTGGTTAGAATGCAATGAAGATTACGGAGTTTATGATCTAGTAGAGAATACTTGGAGCAAGCCTGGTAACATGCCTCCGCACATAAAGATTCCTCTGGATTTTTTTTCCAGAACTTCCGTTTTAATTGGATCGATAAGCCCTTCTTCATTACCTGTTCCCTGATTCCAAAATTCTCAACCTATAAATACCCATAACTATTTCCTTGGTCAATTCCAAAGGTTCCAATGGCAAGCAAGCCATTCTCCCAGTTTCTCAGCAACATCGCCACTTAATTATCTCTTGAACCCAACAAGGCCTCAGTATCTTCTCTCTTTGAACATATATTATCGTTATTGTTTATTCAGAGAAAAATCAATGTTTGTTTGGATGCAATCATAACTTCATTGTCGCGTGGTATTCCGACCCTTGGGGCTCTTTCATCAAGAGAGTTTTTTTTGAAGACAGTGGGATGTCCTAAAGAATACCCAAAAAGTGTCTATTAAAAGAATCCTTGACAACATCAATAGCATAAATACGACCTTTGAATAAGTTGGATCTACATTTACTGTAGCAAGTAATCTGGCTCTCCTCAATATTTCTCTCATATCAGGATCTGGATCAATGAGTAATCTGCCTATAATAAAAGGATATGCACTTGCAATGAATTTAAATTCGGGATCCAACGTCTTTGTTGTTCCTTCAAGAGATCCTAGAGCTCTTATGACTATGCTAAAAGGATATGCACTTGCAATGAATTTAAATTCGGGATCCAACGTCTTTGTTGTTCCTTCAAGAGATCCTAGAGCTCTTATGACTCATGCATAGTCAGGAGGCAAAGAAAAGTTGTACTCATACATGACATAAGATAACTGGTTCATAGTACCGTGGAAATCCAAGTTTGATTTTTTTGATTGATCATGGAAAGATGTTTGCAAAGCATCAACAATAGTATTTATCTCTGTTCCCTCGGGAAAAAAACCAAGTGAAAGAAAATCATTTTCCAAAACCAAAGTGTCACGATTAACGAAGTGTACAATCTTATGAAACATAGTTCGAGAGCCATGATAGTTTCAACAAGAACTCTGCACTAACAATTTGTAATGAATTTGTTTCCATGTGAATGATCATGTAAATTTCTTTGAATGTGTAGTGGTAACTCAGCGGGAGCACGCGAGACTTTGCGCAAGCGACTGCGAATAAGGAAAATGGATAGATCAACAATGGTGATATAAGGGTCTTTGGACAAGTGTGTCATTGGTGAAATAAGACAGCGTGAATAATGTGATGAGTGAGTAACATGCTCTACTTAGTAGTAAGTAAAGCGTCACAATAAATTCACTTACGAACAATGCGCCAATATTTAACGAGAAAAAGTGAAACTTTGTGCAAGCAGTGTGACTGGAGAGGGAGCCTAACAACGCTTTGCTGGCTAAGTCTTGTTGACAAATTATCGTCAACATAACCTTCAATGTATTTATCTTTCCCTTTTGCAATGTGCTTAACCTCTAACTCATTGTCTTTTATGGTGAAAATGCCATGTGTTGCTAAAAAGGTTTGGTTGTTAGCTAAAGCATTATGAGTTTTATAAATCTTTTTAAGGCACAAGCTTCATTTTCTAAAGGAAATATTACAATTCTCTTTATCCTTATGAGTTAAGATGTTTCTCCAAAAAAATTACGCTCAAATTTTGAACTATCATATTTTATTTTTAAATAAAATATTTCTTGATTTTATTAGAAAACGAAGAATTGTACATGCATTTCATATAAAATGTTGTAGAAATAGTCTCCACAAGCATATATATATATATTTTTAAAACTATAAATGAAATTTTATATTATATAAGGGGCTATGTCGGGGCAAGCAACAAAGTCAAAAGGTTTTTACAAAAATTGGGCTCATGACCTAGATTCACATGCTACTTATATGTTATGTAACTTCCTAAAAGACTTCCAAACACTATGATTACTAATTTATTTTACACACTATCCTTAAAAAAAGATAACTTTAAAAAACATCAACTATGGAATGAATCATTATCTGGTATATCTTGAACTCCATCACGCATTGGTGGATTTCCTTCCACTTCCATTGACATTATGTCACGACCATTTTGATCTTCCTCTATAATCTCGTGGAAAGAGACTGTCGAAGCTTGGTTAATGGATGCAGACTGAGTGTGTTGGGGCAGAACCAACAACCTTGTAACATGCAATTTTTTAGGATCAATATTTACATTCTATTTTGTTTATTTCATTATAAAATATTAGTAAATTAAATTGTTTTTTTTTTTGTTTTTTGTTTTTATGGAGTTATAAATTTAACAAATTGTTGTCTTTTGGATAAGAGGTTAAATTGTAATTGAAGATGGTATTTGGTTTCATGTATAGGATTAAGGTTAGATGCTACTTGAAAATGCATCATCTCACTGGAGGTAGCTTCGATGATGACTGCAAAGGATACTGACTTTCTTGTGAATACTATTTAGGCTGAAACCACCCTTTGGTCTTGAAGTAAGACCTAAAATTGCTTCTAATTGTTATTGCAATTTTTGGCACACCATATGAATCATGCTTTGGTGGCCTACCCTTTCCCTCTGAAGACTCAGTTTCCCCATTTTTCTTAGTCAAAAGTAAAAAATTCAAAATTTTGTTCATATACACGGGCTATAGTTATACAACTTGTGTATATGAAGGTTGCTCCATTACAACCCACGTACAACAAGTTTTGTCATCAAAATTAAAAATATTTTGGATTTTCCATGCCAAGTCATGGGATCCATGATCCTTGGCCCTTCATATGCTCAAAATGCTCCGATTCGACCCTTCAATTCTCTTAGGAGGCTATAAATTGATCCATATACAAGCCTTGAAGAAGGAGAAAAAATTGAGAGCAAGTACACTCTCGAGAAATTTTGCCTCATATTACATCCTTGAGTTTGCATCCCTTACTCCTTTAAGTCTAAACTCTCCTTATGTTCAACCCCCGAGCTCTCCCTATCCTATGAAGGAGGAACCAAATTACTCCTAGAACTTGTGAGCTTGCCTTGTGGAGGATTGAAGTGGTGAAGTCCCAGGCGGAGAGACTTAATTTCTCGATTTCGATGAGTTTATGATACAAACGTTTGTCACCTATGTACTTCTACTAATTATATTAATAGACATACTCTTTACTAGTCCAATTATATGTTGCAAAGGTTTATAATATTTTCCATGGGTAAATTTGCTATACATCTTGATGTATTATGCTAGTTTATATGCTGACATTTCATACATTTTGCATATGCATGTGTATCTTGGATGTTCATGAAAAGTTGTAGGTATCAAGTATTGGATTGTGAGCTCAATAGTGGTCTCCTACGAACGTCTGGAAGAGGTAGGATTATAGCCTTTATTTTGTTGGCATTTCCATTTATCTAGCATATTTGAGATTTGAGTTGATTTCTTTGTGTCGTTTTGTCTGTTGTGGTCCTATCCCCAAGCCAAAAAGATTTATTCCTCGTAAAAAAATTGGCGACTCTGCTGGGGAGATTCTCCTTTTTGGGGTTAGTTGGTGATTTTTCTCTTTAATTTCTCTCTGTTTACTTGAGTTTCTGTGTATCCTGTAGCTTAAAAACCTCTACATTGTTGTATATATGAGTTGATTGGATTTATTATTAACCAATCAGTGTTTTTCTTGGCATATGCGGGTTTTCTCTAAACAATCACGTACATACGCGGGTTGTCTGTGTTTAGGGTGTGTATATACGGTTATGTTCCTAGAACAGTCACGTACATATTTTTCTCATCCTTTTACGTACATTTTGGTGTTTGTTGGGTGGGTTCTGAGTGTTGTTGAGTCTTCTTGGGTCTTTTTTCTGTCTGTTGAGTGCTTGTAGAGTGATATGAAGCTATATTATTATTGATTTTTTTGCAAACTTGTTTCTTGTTATTTCTCTCATTTTTAGTCCTTGCATTTAGGTCTGAGTAGTAGCTTCTTAGTGTCCTACTTGGTTTGTCTTCCTATGCTTGTAGTAGGGTCTGTTTGAGAGGTTATTAGTTAAAATTTTCATTTTCATTCCTTTATATTGAAAATACAAAACAAATGGTTTTTGGATTTTCATTTTCCTATATTGAAAATGCAAAAAAATTTCAATTCATTTGAAGCATTTTCACTTTTGTCTAGATTGCATTAGTCTTGGAATTTTAGGAAAGATTTCATTGTCATTGAAATTGAAAGAGACTACATCTTGTGCACAACATTTAGAAGCATACCATTTCTTTTGAAAAACAAGATTAGCACTTAGAAATGTTTTTACATGCACTTCTTTCATATGCTGAGTCATAACACCATTAGTTTCACAACCATACCTCTCGAGTAAGTAGAAGCCACTAAAATTAATGCCCAGTAATTAAAATTGATTAGAAAGATTTTATATTTTAGGGTACAAAAACAAGTTTAGGATTTAGGGCCTTGGAATAGGATTTTGTGAGTAAATTTATCCAAGGCTATTAAACTCAATGCATGTGTCTCTCCAGGGAGTGGTGAAATCCATTGTATAATTGATGTTCTCAGGAGACTCCACTAAAACCAGAGTTAAGCATGAGGTTGCATGAAGTTGGTTCTAGATATAGCCCTATAATACCTTCCTAGCATCAGAGATATTTCTGGGGTTCTATTCATATTTGAGGGTTATTGGGGTACCTTGGTGCTTCTTGAGCTTCAGGCTTAGCTACCCTACCGATACGGTGGACCTAACCTGTGACTATTCACCCGAGCATTGGTTATACCATGGTGACCTTAGTTAACCTATCCTAGGTATCCACACATGTTACTTATAGGGGTTATTTTGCAGGTACCCTGAGTTAGATAGGGATCAGACAACACACACACATTATGGAGGGTCTTCTCTTTGGAGGGGTCTAAACGATTTCACTGTGAATCCCACGAGGATCCTTATAACTAAGTTTTTTACCTATACTCTATTTTTAGGGAGTCTCAATCCCTTCCTGGGAGAGGCATACCTTCTTTAGTTCGGGAGGCCCCTTTTCAACCACCCTCTCTTGTTTGCATGCATTGATCTCTAGTTTTATTTATGAGTGTGCTCTTTGTATATTAGTTGGCCTTAGGATTTTTCATTGCATCACAAGTTTTGAGTCATTATGGAGAAAGACCAGCCTCCCCACCGGTCTCATCGGCTCTTGAATCAATTACCACAATTTGGTATGATATCAAAACTACCTCCTAAAATGCGCAGAGTTAATAAATGTGGTACGTAAATATCCACTGCTCAATCTCACGATCATCCCATCATGAGTACTGATTCAAATATGAGTACTGATTCGATTCCAACCTCCGCTATGGTTAGTGGATTTCCCGTGAATCCCTCATCATCACTTACTTATATTTCAGGGACTCCCTTAGTTAACGCTACCCATTCCATGAGATCAATTCAGTCCATGGGGAATAATCCTTTTATATTCTTGAATGGTATGACTTCGTCATCATCGATCTCTGTTCCCCTGGAAATTTTTTGACGGGAATGCCTAGTTATAGTGCTTAGTCGATGCCTCTGGCCTTTAATCCTTTTTCTTTTGGTATGCCAAATATTATTTCACACATGTCATCCTTCATTATGACATCTAACATCAATACTAGTTTTGGGTCAGGGGGAACGCCACTTCCTTATAATCCTTTCCCATTTGGTGGGGGTCATATCCATCAGTCATTTCCTATGATAGGGGGTTGAAATCCTCCCTCTATACCCAATCCTAGTTATCATTTTCAAGGATGGAATGAACAAATGGACAGAGTTTCTGCTACATATATCCCATCCATCTATCCTTCGTCCACAATGCCTGTTCTCATGAATGATTTTATTATGGAAAATCCTCTTTTAACCTCTTGTATGAAATCAAGGGGGAATCAATTTTATAATATGGGAAACCCCCTGCATGGAGTTCCTTCATCAGGGGGCAATGTATATCCTCACATGGGTAATCCATATCATATCAATTTTTCCTCACAAGTGGTCCCATCAGTGATGATGCCTTTACATCCTTTCATGAATCAGTTAGGAGGGGGATATTATCCTACTGGGCAGGGCCATTTTGTTTACCAGAACTCTCCTTCGCCCACAATCTCTCAAAGTTAGTATTTCCTGGGAGCATGGTCTCAGACGCTGCAACCAAGGCTCCCTTTTATGGCCACGCTAAATTTTCCAGATCTATCGAGATTAATGAATGACCCCATGTGTCATGATCCAACATGGCCCCTAGTTCCTGCCAAGATTCCCTTAGACATTTCTAAATTCGACGTTAAGAGTGGTGAGGATCTAGACGACCATGTTACTACTTTTCACTTATGGTGCTTGTCGAATTCTCTTAATAATGACTCGGTCCGTTTAAGACTGTTTCAATGCACCCTAATGGGGGTTGCTACAAAATGGTACATCGAATTAGTAGGGGGAACATACCAAAATATCCATGAGTTGGTCTTAATTTTTCTCAACCACTTTCAATTTCCGGTTCGTTATGACACTGATACTGATCTTTTATTGACTTTCCCTTAGGACAAAGCCACCCACATCTCATACCACATTCAAGAGTGGTGTAGAAGAAAGAGGTTGATTAAAGCTAATATTCTTCCATATTTTCTATTGGAGTGGTTCCTTAAGTCCCTATTGCCATATATTTCGAAGGATGTTTCTACATCCGGGGTAACGACTAAGGAAGAGGCCATATTGAAATCTCAACAATTAGATCTTATATACGTTCAATGTGGTACACTCTATGAAAATATTCCTGACGCACCACAACTGAGTAATGATTCAAGACAAAATACTGGGCCCCATGCAGATGGAATTATAGGCTCAAAAAATTCCAAGTCTGCAGATCAGGTGACTAATCAGAAGAAAAATTTGTCTCTCAACCATTTTGCAGCAAGAGAAGCTACGATTTTATCTCTTCCTTCCTAGTCATTAGAAATGCATTCCGTGAAGTTGATGAACCTGAAGGGAATAAGAGGAAAGGTAGAAATAATAACCGCAAAAATGGGGATAATAACAACAATAACAAGAACAAGGATAGTCAGAATAATGAAAAATCTGGTAACAATGCTGGTGAGGGAAAGAAGGAAAAATTGAAGGTGAAGTTTCCATGTAAGATGTGTAAAGAGGATCACCTTACCCATTTATTCCCTAATATAGAGGAAGCCTCGAGGCTTATAGTGCAACATCCTGCTGTGTTAACTAATCCATTTCCGCATAATCAAAATATGGGCTCAAAAACCTTGAACACTAGAAATGCGTTGGGTGGAAGTCAAACTCCCCCATCACATGATGGTGTCCATCAATGCATGAATATGGTCTAATCTAAGGTTAGAATAGCCTCTAGGACTCTTGATTATGGTCCTACACAACCTACTTTGGGTACATAGCCTCCCCCTCCAGAAACACCTTTGCAGAATGATAAGCTTGACCCCATGCCTCATGTTTCGAAAGGAGTTCTTAAGCGCTCTGCTCATAATCCCAATTCCAGAGTTGCCCAAAATTACTCGATTGTCGAAGATTTGGGCCAAACACCATGTGGAATGCCAGCTTTGGATGTACTCCAAAAATTCCCAACATAGAGGAATTCCTTGTTATTTGCGTTGGGGGATATTGACTCAAGTGGCTCAAAAGTTATCAAAATCGATGCCACAGATGTTGAGTCTCGCTTACCTTACAATGCGGCTTTTAAAATCCATGTGGAATGTATGGATATCACTATTAAGCGTATTTCCATCGATGAAGGTGATTTGACATCTGTGATGTCTCTAGCTTATTGGAAAGCCATTGGATATCCCCATCTTTCTTAGTCTTGAATATGTTAACTGCGTTTGATGGGTGTTTGTTCAGACCCCATGGTATCCTCCCAGCTCTTTAGGTCAAGTTAGGCAGTAAAAATGCGGTAGTTGAGGTCGAGGTGGTTGATGCACCCCTTGACTACAATATTTTACTGGGGCATAATTGGACTTAATCTATGACAAATTTCTTGTTGTCAGTGTTTTGTGTTTTGTGACTTCCTTAAGAAGGGAAGGTTGTGATGATCGACCAATTATATTTCTCCCACTCAAGTTCCTTCCCACTCCAGTTCCTCTGCATCGGTGGGACCCTTGGTCCTCATTGTCGAGAATTCTCAGAAGAAACTAATAATATTGGTTTTAGAATGTATCCTTCCTTGATGGGAACCTTTAATTTCTCGGTGCCAATATTGTATATTAATGCCGTTCCGATGAATCCTCATCATCATTGAGGCTTGTCTCATTTATTACTTCATATTTTGATGATCCATGGACTCTAACTTCTTCGAATGCGTTGTATGAAGGTCACTCACATATCAGAGTGGCAATGTCATTTTTTGCAGTCAAGATTTCATATCAACCTATCCTGGAAGCCGTTGCAGACCCAAATCCTCCCCCTTCGTAGGAAAAAGAGGTGGATTCTATCCTAGAGCCCATATGGGCCATAAAATTGTCTAGTCCACATGATTTCCTCAACAGTACTTTTCCTTCAGACGAAGCGATCTTAGAGGTCGTGACTGTTCCTAAAAGGCCTTAGGAGGGCCTTCACCACATATCTTATTTCTTCCTAGAGATTGAAAGGATCGAACAAGATGAGTTTAGGTCCACCATGAGCGAGATTGTTTGTCACATCGTTGTCCCGTTGGATAAGCATGACATATATTCTGAAGGGAACATGGAGAACATCTCTCCTTCCATTGTGATCAACATCTCTTGAACCCTTGGCAAGGTTGAGAATATTTACATTGGTGCAGATTGCTCGTCTGAAGAAATTTAGATTTACACCAATATTTTTAAGGAATTCCGAGATGTGTTTACTTGATCATATGAAGAAATTCCAGGGATAGAACCTAGTAATGTCGAACATGAAATCAAGACTTATATGAATGCTAAGACAATTCGATGATGACTTAGAGATGTAAATCCCATAAAGGCTCATGCCATTAGGGAAGAGGTTGAGAAGACTCTTAATGCTTGCTTCATCTACCCAATTCCCTTGATAGAATGGGTATCCAATATTGTTCCTATGGATAAGAAGAAAGGAACCATCCAAGTGTGTATGGATTTCCAGGATTTGAATAAATCTTTTCTGAAAGATAATTTCCCTTCACTATTTATTGACCAAATCATTGATGAGAGTGCATGGAGTAAAATCTTTTCCTTTATGGATGGATTTTCAGGATACAATCAGATTCAAATTAAACTCTAGGATCAACATAAGACAACGTTCATTTGTCCTTGGGTTACGTTTGCATACTGGAAAATTCTTTTCAGCCTTAAAAATGCCGAAGTGACTTTTTAGTGGGATATGACCTTCATTTTCCATGACCTCAAACATATAGTCGAGGCTTATCTGGATGACCTTGCTTCTCACCCTCATAAGAGGGTTGATCATCTTGTTCATCTTTGGCTAGTGTTTTAAATATGCCATCATTATCTTATTCAATTAAACCCTCATAAATGCATCTTCTGCATCAGTTTAGGCCGCCTTTTGGGATTTATAGTTTTCTAGTAAGGGATCATGGTGGACCCGATAAAGGTGGATACAATACTTTGGTTGCCTCCCTCGCAAAATATGTGTCAGCTTTAGGGTTTGCAGGGGAAAGATAACTTCCCGCATTTCTTTATATCCAACTATTCCAAAATCACTAAGGGTTTTATGTGTCTCTTGAAAAAGTATACTCCATTTATGTGGGATGAGCAAGCCCAAAAGTCCTTTGATGCCCTTAAGAAATCCCTAGTGTCGACACCTCTACTGAGTCCTCTAGAATATAATAGATATTTCCTGGACGATTGGTATGCTTCTCATTCAGAAGGATGATGAACTCCATGAGAAATTTATCTATTATCTTAGTTGAAATCTAATCGGTCTTGAACTTAAGTACTCTCACGTGGAAATTCTAGCCTCAACAACCATGCATGTGGTTAAAATATTCACCATTATACCTTACTTCACAATAATATAATTGTCACCGACATCAATCCATTTCAATATGTCCTGACAAGGTGTATCATAGGGGGGAGACGCAGTAAATGGATTTTGATTTTGCAGGAGTTTGATCTCAATTTTGTCTCTGCAAAATATACGAAATCGCCAGTCTTTCTGGAATTAATGTCAGAATTCCATAGGCAGGTTCAGGATACCACTTTCGATGACTCATTTTTTGATGATCACATTTTCCTCATCTCATATTTTGATCTCTGGTATGGAGACATTTTTATATATCTTCAAATTCTGAATCTTCCCCGACATCTTTCGAGGGATGATCGACGACATGTACACCATCAAGCCAAAAACTACCTCATTAAAGGTCACACTTTGTATCACTTAGGGGTGGATTCTATTATACATCGTTGTTTGACTCATAAAGAATCTTAAGCCATACTCAATGACCATCATATTGGGGAATGTGGTGGTCATTTATTCGGACTTGTGACAACTCAAAAAATATCGCGAGTTGGTTATTTTTGGCCATTGATTTTTAAATATTGCGTAGAAGTGGTCAAGAAGTGTCACCCTTTCCAGGTGTTTTCTTGTAATATGCACTTGCACCTTTCCCCTCTTCACCCAGTCATTACCATCAATACCTTAACCAAGTGGGGGGTGGATTTCATGGATTGCAACCTAACCTCAGCTGGGGGAACTATCACATTATCGTGGCCATGGACTATTTTACCAAGTGGGCTGAGGCCTTGCCTACAATTAAATCCGATGGTGAGACTGCAACACACTTCGTATTCAGTCAAATCATATCTCAATTTGAAATTCCAAAGGATATTATCACTGACCATGGAAATCACTTTCAGAATAAGATGATGACAAATTTGACATCAAAACTTGGGTTCAAGCAAGATCATTCGTCATCATATTATCCCCAGGAAAATGGCCAAGTAGAGGTTGTGAATAAATCTCTGAAATACTTTTTGAAAAAATCTTTTAGGCAAAGTAAATATAACTGGCACATGATGCTATACCCTGATCTATTGGCATACCAAACCGCAGTAAAGAGTTCCACTAGTTTTTCACTGTTTCAATTGGTTCATGGAGTGGAGTCAGTGCTTCCCATTGAATGTGAGATTCCTTCTTTTAAGTTATCAAATGAGCTCCTACCTAACACAACTGATCTCGAAGAATGCCTTGTACACTTGGAGAAACTCGATGAGTATCGTAGAGATTCCTCCCTAACCA
Source organism: Picea engelmannii (assembly GCA_009831015.1). NCBI lineage: Eukaryota > Viridiplantae > Streptophyta > Pinopsida > Pinales > Pinaceae > Picea > Picea engelmannii. Next base: position 873,666 of record ML782490.1, on the reverse strand, counting down.
TCCAGGAGAATAAGTGATGTGTTAAGGTCCAGTATGATAAATCTGTCCACCCCCGACAATACACTGAGGGTGACTTGGTCCTTCTTTACGACCAAGCTAAAGAACCGTTGGGGGTAGTAAAATTCAATCCAATGTTGCATGATCCTTATATTGTGATACATGTACTCGAAAAAGGAGCCCATGAGTTAGAGGATTATGAAGGGAACGTTCTTAAAAAGCCCAAAAATGGGCTCTATCTGAAAAAGTATTATGCTTGAGCCCTCCATCTCGAGAATGAGCTTTGTATATTATTGTACTTTGGTGTATATATTTTTATTTTTATTCTTTTGTGTCTCCAGTTTGCTTATTGAGTTTCCCCTTGGTTGGAAGATGTCAACAAAATCATTGGTGTTCCTAGGATTCCATATGGTGCCAATCATCATACTCAAAATGTATCTTCCACCGCTTGGGTTATCTATTCACCTGAGGGACAACTTGTGTCTTCAGGAGGCGTTTGTCTAGAGCCATCGATGAACAATGTGCCTGAGTATAGCACTGTTATTGAGATATTACACGATGCCATTTCACATGGTGTTCGATCTTTAAAGGTTTTCTTGGATTCCCAGTTGGTTGTGTCTCAGTTGAACGACAAGATTGAGTCAATTATCCTACACTACTCTGACGATTCCTTCGGGTACGAATTTTGGAATGATATTTTGATTTCATTACTTATAATCATATCCCTAGAAGTTCTAATCAAGTATCCTATGCATACGCTGATTACGTTTTAGCTTGGCATTTGTCACATAACTAAGTAAAGGAAACATACATTCATCCATTGAAAAATATATAGGTAAATCCGAACACCAAAAGTTTTTGTATTTTATTCATCAAGTTCAAAAATATGGTATCATAGTACAAAATTGTGCTTTTGTCCCTAAAAAATATACATATATGGCCGGTACATCAAATGACCATGGTGTCTAAGCTTGAGGTCCCGGGTGCTCATCATGTTAGCATACTATAACGTTAGAAAGATGATGAAAGAGTCTCACCCATGCACGAGGTACACCTATAACCTTCCTCTACATAGCATCGGGTAGGTCCTCGACCTGGATCATAGGTATCCTATGCATCAGACATGCTAGGTTTCCCTACACGTTCTGAAGCACTCTCTCTGCTTGCTTGCCAGCAATATCATCCCCTTAGCCCCTACGTTGATGCCGTGGGTATCCATCTAGTCATCGTGGACATACATCTACATAATATATTTAAATGTTAATATATGATACCATACCAAAAATATTTTCATTTTTATTTTGAATTTATCAAATAAAAAAAACAAAAAATGAAATACACAAAAAGTAAATTTCATACCAATCTCCCCAAAGGAGGATCCTGGTGGTAATGCAGTGTTGCAATCCCCTCGATATTCGATTCCCTCATAGGGATATTTATCGTTGGAAATGACATGACGTCACCACCAGTGAAAAAAATTATCATCATAGGGGGTTGGCACCCTACCACCTCCCAACCGCCTCATCACTTCAGTCCAATGGATCATGGCTGGATCACGTAGACTATGAGGAGGAATTTATACTTTGTGACTAAGGGATAGAACCCTCTCAAAGAAAAAACTACATAAGATATATGCAAACCCAAAGTTTCTCATCCTTCCAAGTTTGCAGTCGGTAAGCTAGTTCTTCATATTGGCCAATAACGAAGTGCTCCAATCATAAACTGTGGGTATCAAGCACTCCAGAGCATAAAACATAAGCAACCTTGATGCCTTATGTAGCAAGGATGATCCATATATCCATGTGATAACTAGAAAGATAATATTCAAACTCAGGCTCTCAATGGCCCTAATAAGAAGTTAGCTCCCTACTTTCTGTTTATCTGCGACACATCAGGTATAGATGTACTGGTCTATGCTCATCCCACCTCTAGCCTCTTGGGCCTTGATTTTTACCATCTCGCCTCGACAAGACAAGCCTATGATGAAATAGACATCGTCCACCTCAATTATTATTTGTTTCCCATCAATATTGAAGACATAGGCTTCTGGATCTCGATAATTTATCAAAGTCTAAAGCAATGTCACTTGTGCCCTCAATTATTTTATAGCCAAAAATTTATAAATCCCACATCTTTGTGATGCATTTTGGGATGTTAAATCACCTTCCACTACTGCATCAACATCCTCGTGTTCCCTCTCTCTCCATTCAATCACCATCCTGCAAAGGAAATTCATAATTTTGAGTCAATTTTTATAAAAAACATATGCACAGACTTATACACGGGCAACAATTTAAGCAGTCACATATAGGGCTCGATATATGTGGGCATGATTTGCTTTTACCACTTACATTAGGTCGTGTACATGGCCTGATAAAATGTAGCCTGTGTACACCAAGTTTCCCATCTCGCGGTCTCAAAATCTTAAAATACATACACCAAATAAAAAATTTAAACTATTGAAATGGAAGAGGAGGGAATGAGTACTTACTTGGTCCAGAGGTTTTCCAATTTTGTTAACCGTAGACCCCAAAATCGTCACTGGAATATCATGGGTAAAATAAGATCAAAATCACTATGGAGGTAAAAAACTCAAAATGACATAGTAAAACTCATTGTTTTTACTATTTATAATTTTTTTTTACCCATTTTATATAGTTTTCTCCCCGTATTTCCTATTTTTGAAAACACATGGACTAATTATGTAGTGTAAGACATGGTTTTAAGTATTTTTTTTCTTCAGTTTATGATGGATTTTCAACATTCCTTATCCCATTTGTTCCTCTGGCAGGTATATATCATCACTGGCATATAGGATAGGTTTTCACCTTGCTTTGAATTTTTGCATCATCCTATGACCACGATTCATATGCCCTAGGTATGAAACCATTTTGTTTAGCAACACAAAACCTCCTCACTATTACTAGAAGTGTTTTTATTAAGTGGTAGAGACTTATGAAACATGGGTTCCCTAGTTAGAACCTTTTTTTCCATTTGATGCGCATGCAAAAGTCACTCCATAGGTCTGGGAGTCCCTTATAGTCCTGCAATGACATTACATTGAAACTTCATATTTCTCCTCAATATACTATTATGGCCCTTACCCATGGGACTCCCACAAATTTCGAGTTGTAATTTCATTTCACTATCCTGCTTGCATTGTTGAGCCTAATACCCGATCCCTCTTTCTCCTTATAATCCCATTTCCCCAACATTTCTCACCATTCACCAAGCAGTGCCTTTCATATATCCTTTGCAACTTGACATCCCTTACCCCAAGAGGAAACATCCCCTCAAGTTTCCATATCCTACACATGTTCCCGTACATCGAGCATAGGTATGTTCCACTGCATGGAACTAGTTTTATTGTTCCCGACACTCGTTTCCTCTCTTGTATCATATCATTCATTTGCCTCTTTTTTAGACTTTAATAATATGAAAAAGACAAAAAAAAATCAAAAAACAAAAAATAAGGGCGGGAAAAGAGTATTATCTTCTATCGGCAACAATCATGTCACCTTTAAAAAGAGAAAAATATTTTCAGTCCATTCATCAAAGGTTTGGGTTTAGTATGGCCTTAGGAAGATGAACTCGTTACTTAGAGTTTACTCCTCCAACTGATTATTCTTCCAGTCCCCATGGAGATTTTGTCGATGCCTCCTGCATCACAAATGTCTGTCAATGTTCAGTCTTGATTCTATGCTTCTTGAGTTATCCATCTATCTCATGCTCTTGTTCAAAGGAATTCCAAACACGTGTCAACCATTCCTCATAATTATTGACTTTGCATGTTAGCCATCTCTTTAAAAGTGAATCTCAGAATCACATGAAGCTGTTGTCCTACCTTGCACCCTGGGCCTACTTTCATCATTGGTAGGTGACCTTGAACCCAACATATGACATCTCTTCATTAGTCGCTGACTGGGTGGTTTCCCTTGTGTTCAACGACAATAAATCTATTCACACACTGGGATTCATGTAGTGTCTTGGATTCCATTATACCCTATTGGTGGTTTCTCCGCCTCTGTCGTTAGTTTTCATTAATGAATTCTATTCAGAGGGTCTCTTTCGTGTACTACTTGCATTTGGTGCACATGAGAGATGCACATGGTCATTCATTCGTGCATATCTTGTTCATTCGAGTTCTTCCTAATCATCAAGTATTGCATTGTAGCTTGCGCTAGATGATAGGGGATACCTTAATGCCCTCCTTTCAGCGAGTCTCATTCCATCAACTTCAACTCATCTATTCTCAAATCGAGATATAGAGTCATAAGAGTACCTAGAGGCTTGCATTCATTAGTGGCAAGTTCTCTTGTCATCGACATTTAGGAATACATTAATGTATCCTTCTCGATGGATTATTCAAGTGTTCGACCTCAACAACTTTATTCACACTTTTTGAATGTATTCGGTGCCTTGATGCCTAGTTTCATTATCGGTGGGTTGTCTCGCATTTGTTAATGATATACCTCAATGACCAATAATCAAATGAAGTCTCATTGTGTTCAACTTCAACTACTCTATTCACACGATGCATAATTACACCATTGACTATTAGTGTAAAAGACCTAATACTTACAATAACAACACCTCATAACTGTTACTGTCTTTCATCACACCAGTTCTATATGACTTCATTTATCATGGAAGATCAAATTGTACTTCATTGTATACATATGTCTTCAATTGATTTTGAGAGTGGACTCCACTGTGTTTTGTTCGTGCCTATGGCTACCTATGGCATATGTCTACTTTGTATTGCCTCTTCATGGCCATGAAAAGTTATCTTCTATAAACACACATGGATATGTAGTGTACTTCATATTAGAAGCCATGTGTACAAAGTCAATATGTATAGTAGTATTCTAATGGGTGACTAGTTCCCCCAAGTGGGTCCTCACTACTCCACTTTTATGAATTGTAATGTATTTCGTCCATTGTGATTGCTCCTCTGAGCTCACACATTAGGGGGCATCTCCCTATCCTGTGAAGGAGGAACCCAATTACTCCTAGAACTTGTGATCTTTCCTTGTGGAGGATTGAATTGGTGAAGGCTCAGATGGAGGGACTTAGTTTATTGGTTTTGATGAGTTGCTGATACATAAGGTTGTTACCTATGTACTTCTACTGATTATATTAATAGAAATACTCTTTTCTCATCCAATTATATGTTGCAAAGGTTTATATTATTTTCCATGGGTTAATTTTCTATACATGTTGATGGATTATGATAGTTTATATGATGACATTTATTACATTTTCCATATGCCTATGTATATTGGATGTTGAGGACAAGTTGTAGGTATCAAGAATTGGATTGTGAGCTCAACGATGGTCCTACAAACGTCATGAAGAGGTAGGCTTCTAGCCTTTCTTTTGTTGGAATTTCCATTTATCTAGAATATTTGAGATTTGAATTGATTTCTTAGTGTCATTTTGTCTGTTGTGGTCCTACCCCCAAGCCATATAGATTTATTCCTTGTAACATAATTGGCACTCGTTTGGGGGGATTCTCCTTTTTGGGGTTAGTTGGTGATTTTTCTCTTTGATTGCTCTTTGTTTTCTTGAGTTTTTGTGTCGCCTGTAGCTTAAAAACCTCTACATTGTTGTATATCTGAGTTGGTTGGCTTAATTCTTACCCAGTTAATGTTTTTCTTGGTATACGGGGGTTTTTCCTGAACAATCTCGTACATACGCAGGATATCTATGTCTAGAGCGCATACTTACACTTCTATTCCCAGAACGGTCACACACATATTTTTATAATCCTTTTAGGTTCAATTTGGTGTTTGTTGGGTGGGTTTTGAGTGTTTCTAAGTCTTCTTGGGTCTATGTTCTGTCTTTTGAGTGCTTGCAGAGTGATAGGAAGTTGTGTTATTGTTAAATTTTTGGAAAACTTGTTTCTTGTTATTTTTGTCATTTTTTGTCCTTGCATTTAGGTCTGAGTAGTATCTTCTTGTTGTCATGATTGGCTTGTATTCATGTGTTTGCAATAGGGTATGTCTGAGAGGTTATTAGTTCAGTTTTTGATTTTCAATCCTTTATATTGAAATACAAAAAATATGGTTTTTGCATTTTCATTTTCCTATATTGAAAATACAAAAAAATTGCATTTCATTTGAAGCATTTGCACTTTTGTATAGATTGCATTAGTCTTGGATTTTTGGGAAAGATTGCATTGTCATTGAAATTGAAAGAGACCGCATCTTGTGCATAACATTTAGAATCATACCATTTCATTTGAAAAGCAAGACTAGTACTTATCACTACTTTTACATGCAATTCTTTCATATGCTAAGTCATAATTGTTAGAAAAGTGGGCGTGCTGGTTTAACCATAGACAATATAGAAATATTGTCACCCAACCATAGGCACGAATGCCACCCCCGAGCACCTTGACCTTGAGAGAGAGAAGAATTCTGGTAGAAAATCAATAGCCAACCAAGGCTAATTCACCAAGCAAAGCTAACCAAGACTGATCAGAAAGTCCAACCCAGAAAGACTGCAATTATAGGTTGCAGTAACTGCAGCTGCAACTGCTCCCTAGACTTGTGCACTACTGGATTTCTACAGTTGCAACTCGTGTGTGCCAAATGAGCTCTGGTGCCTTATATTTATACTACTCTCTCCAGGCTGCCTGGGCCGACTTCTCTTTCCAGAGGCTAAAGACTCAATATAAAATATTATCTTTAGCCGAATTTACTTCTAGGGTTATGTATAAGTCTTTTAGGGTTCTTCTTGATTCTTGGAATATTCTAATCTCATCAAAGGTCACAATTGGAGGTTAATACATCCCGTATCTACCATAATATCAACACTCCCTCCTATCTAGGGAGGTATAAAGAAGGAAATGGTATTGAGAACAAACATACCATTCAACCGGTAGCATCATCATAGCCACACATGCTATCTCATGATCAAATCATGAGCATCATCATCATTATCCAATGGATAATCTCCATGACAATCAATACAATGTAATCTGATAGAACACAATTGTGTCTATCCATATTAGTAAATAACTACTATCCAATGGTACACAACCATACCAAGTAGCACATGACTACTAACCAGTGACACATAGTCACAATAAGTGGAACACATCCACCATAGTAGTATAAAACTACTGTCCAGAGACATACATTATCTACAACAATCATATCATCTGATATTAACCTGCATAAACAATATCATGATACAAGTTGAGTCATCTGGTCCATTCTTCCACTCCCATCTATGAGATCTGGAAGAGAATCTACCCTCATACAGTAAAATCATCAACCATGGGCTATCTGGACTATTATTCCCAAGCATGGAAGAATAACTGTCCCTGCTTTCTGAGCTTGGACCATTCCTCCGACACTAAACATAGTGCAACTTGGATAGAATGAGTTTTCCCTAGGGAATGCTTGTCCTTGATTGCTGAACCTGGACCATTCACCTAACTGGGCCATTCCTCCGGCACTAAACATAGTGAAACCTGGAGAGAATGATTCCTCCCTAGGGAATGACTATCCAAACCATTTCCTAAGGAAATGAATGTCCTGCACCAACCTCCAAAACAAAACATTCTTCAAAACTGCTCACAACTGTGAACTTCGAAAGAATGACTGCCCGATGAGACAAACCATTCTACTTAACCACTACTGAGAGTGTCTGCCAAGAAGAATGACTGTCCTAGACCATTCCCCCACATTGGCCATAAGGGGAATCACTATCTGCTGGAATAGGGGCAGACCCAGGGTTCAACGCTTCAACAATGCACCAACAAAACCTTAACTACCGACCCTTTCGACAACACCTGCGAAGCAGATGAAGTCTCACCTAAGGTAGAGGAAGGGGGGGTTGTAGGACTCAAGTGTCTACAACCTAGCTGGGAAATAGATCTGTGATCATAATACTTAATAGAGCACTTAGCAGTTAATACTCATTAGTATTTATCCCTTTATCCACATCGCAGGTAAAACCCTAATTACAGTGCAACACAATATTCAACAAGATCTAACACATCCAAGCACTTAGCACATAGAAATAGATTAGTTCTAACATTCATTAATATCACTAAGCATGAAGCTACTCCATTAGATGTATCTAAAATATATAAAGAATCAATACTAAGCATAAATCACATCAATAACACAAAACAATCACAACACAGGATATACGTGGTTCACCCCCAGCGTGGGGCTACATCCACCAAATCTTCTTCTTCTTTATTATATTATTTCAATCTTATTACATGCACAGAGCCACAAAACCCACTCCGCATAGGACATGAGATCTACGCGCACCTCGCCAGATCCTCCTTCCCCGAGCTAGGTCACAACACAAATCCTTCTTACACAGTCTGCACACAAGCTTCTTACAATCACTTGCACTTAGCTCTGCAAGTATTAACACATAGTATGCACAAAGCCTCTAGATCTGCACTAAGCTGATTATACTATGTCTCTCTTCTCTCATCTTCTCTTCTTTCTTACATCGCCTAGATATCTATTTATACATTACAAAAGTGGCCCAAAACATGGGTAAACCCATGGGCCGACATCCCATACCTGTTACACAAACCCTAAACCGAAAAATCTTGTAAAAGGGGGCAAGATCCCACGATCTCTTCTTCACCTGGGTGCTCTGTCTTCGACCAACCTGTCGAATTCCCCAAAATGGTCAAACACAACCAAGGTTCTCCAAAACTTGGTAGAGGGCCAACATGCCCCCAACACTCACCTGTGACTCATCCCGAGTCACTCTGATCTGGGAAACTCTACTTCGAAGGCCTTGAGCTGCCTCGACTTACTTCTTCACTAGAGCCTCCTGCTCGACGAAATCCTGAATGATTTTCTCGATGAAAGGTCCTTCCAAGTGCTATTCCACTGAAGTGACTACTTGTTCTAGCTGTGCTCCTTATTCCTGCATCTCCTCAAAAAGTGTACAGGCTTCATCCTGTACCAGCTGGAGTCTTTGGGTCACTTCCATGAATTTACTCTGGATGTCATATACCTAATGCTGAACTGTGCACTGTTCCTGTGATATTTTAATCTTCTCAACTACTGAAAGCAGTTTCAATTGCACTTGCATTGTCGATGCTTGTTTCTTTAACTCTTGAAGCTGTGCTTCTAATGCTCTTAGTTTTGGGTCTTATTCAAGGCTCTCATAGGTCTATGCACTATGGTTGCTGAGTAGCTTACATTACAAGGCCAATGCCTTGATTCTTTCTACTGTGCTCCTGGCAGTTTCTTCTCTCTGGTCTCACACTTCCTGCAGAGTGCTTGGCACTGCTTGTAGTTCTAGTTCTACCACTCTTGCTTGAAGCTACTAAATAGCTTTATCAATCTTCTCCACTTGACTCTCCACTGTTTCTTATTTTATCTGTACGAGGCCCGACATAGAGTGAAGTTCTCTAGTGAATGTTTCTTTAACTCCAATATTCTTTGCGAGTAGCTGTTCTTTTTCCTTCTGGATCTGTGCTTTATCTTTTGAAAACTTCATCTAGAGGTCATATTTCTATTGTTGAACAACCCAAAGTTGCTCTAAGGCTTCCTCCTTTGCTTGATTTAATGCCTCTATGGCCTATTCTTTCTCTTCCTATGCACGCCGAAGGTGAACTTCTGCCGAATCTGCTAATCTGCGTAGATGGGCAGGCTCATCTCCTACTTCTATGCCCCCCGATGACAATGACGCAGTAGACACTGCACATCTTGAATAAAGAGCTTGCTATAACCCTTTGAGATCCGCCTAGATCCTGTCAAACATTGTATCTTGTTTGGCTTCGCTTCGCTGCAAAATGTCCTCTGAGGTATCTGATATTGTGACGATGATGAGGTCAATATCATCCACCGTGAGTATAATTTGTAATTCAGGCTTATTTGCTCATGATTTATTCCGTGCTGATGGTTTCTTTGGGGAAACCTTTCTCTTCTTGGATGTCTCAACCTCCGTGATGGGATCCTTAGGTGGTGTCACTTCGCCATGTTCCTGTTTTTTTTATTCCCCTTCATTCTCTTCCTGGTCTACTTCGTCATCTCCTCCTCCTCTCGATGAATCTAGTGTAGTTTCATATTGATGCACTGTTCATTTCCTGTACTTCTTCCTTTTGCTTCTACTGGGTCCATCATACTCTTCTCGAGTGACTACAAGACTTATGATGAGGTCGGGGTCGGAGAGTTTTGTCTATTTGACCAGTACAAGGAACTCTGCAGGCCATTCCTTGGTTATTTCTTCCATGTCCTCCTCCGTGAGTTTGTAATAGGAATGGAGCTCTTCCTTATGTTCGTCCTCACACATAGTGATGTAAATGAAATGCCTATCTGTTCGGAAATTTGCAAGTGGCCTGAACCTGTGTAGAGTATTCGACGTCATGCGAGGGAAAGATTCAATGGCCCTCTTCAGCTATAAATAATATGTGTGAAACACTGCATTGGATTGCCATTGTTTTTCCATGTCGCTCGAATACTAGAGCGTAGTGAAATTCACGGCCAGTGGTTCAGACGGCTCAATTTCAGGGATGGTTGCTCCTTCCATCATCTCCCAAGCGATGAAGGCAATGAGAATATACAACCAACTAAAATTAAACTTGTAGCCCTGGTCTTGTGCTTCGCAACAATCTTGCTCCAACTGGTTGATGAGGTATCTCGTCCAATTCATTTGCATCCCTTCGATGCATTTTCCTGTGCGGTTGATGATGAACCCCATGACCTGCGTTGGTCTGTTCTTCCTGATGATCTTACCAACGATCAACTAGAAATCTAGGTGCACTGCACCATTTTGGATGGAGGCTACCTTGTAGCCCTGCTTCCCCTTCTATACATCGCCGTGAGTTTCTTTTATGCGGTGCGCTAGGGCGTGATATGCAACCTTCCCTAGGTAAAAATCCTGAGGGTCGGGTCCTTGCATGATCAATTCAGTGATCTGATGGATCAACGCCAGATCTACGGTGATGCACCAATCCAACCACAGGTAACCACCATGGTAGAATGAAAGGAGGAGTTTAATGCACACGTTAACCTCCTGATGTATGCCAAAGTGTGGTATCTTCATCACATTGAGGGTGGTTGATATTGCAATGTCCATGGTCCATGGCTAGGGGATTATCTTCAACTTCTTCCCCGTTGTCTTTGTCAAATACTTATGTGGTGTGAGCATGCCATAGTTCTTGTAGTCTCCTAAGTTTAAGTCACTGATCTTTAGCATCATAATCTGTCCTAATTGCATTCCAACTACATGTATCCACTTTGGGTGGTACACATTGATCAATGTATAGTCGAAGTCTCTCAGGACACTGTCATGACTAACCGCGCTAGCTAGAGGTGGGATATAGTTGGGCAGGATTGATGGGATGAGCTTCACATTTTCCAAGTCACCGCGATGCTTGCTCTGTTTCTCTATCGCAGTTCAGGATGGACCAGATCGACGTGCAGTCGAAGGGGAGGCTTGGAATCCTCTTGTTGATGAGGCCTATGATCCTTCTGACATGACCTTCTCAACCATGATGTCTATTAGGATCTCTTCGATGGATTTCTCTACTGTGCTAAGGTCACTTGACATGCACACTCGTGATCAAGTGTCTCGGATAGATGGACAAACGCTTAAGGTAAGTAGAACATGTGGCGAGGTATCAATAAGCACTGTGCAAAAGAAATTAGTTCTCTGTGGGCTCGGATAATCAAAATTCGTGAAAGTGTCCTCGGTGCAACATTCGACGGGATAAATAGACAACGTCGTAACAAACTCCTCCAATAGGCAGGAATGCCTCAATCAATACAATTCCATCAACTAGGGCACGGTCCCAATGGTCCAATGAAAATCTTTCCGGAAATAACTATGTTTCTAGCTATTCTGGAGCGTCATTCTAATGGTCAAGATGCCTCCAATGGTTATATTTCTTCGTCGTGGTGAAGTTCCAGTTGATGCTCTTCTGCTATTCCGGCGAGGTTCAAGTTATGCAAACCTTCCTTCCATGAAGTCTTCTCTGGAACCTCCTACAATTTCTCTAGCTTTGATTTCTTCTTATTGAGCTTTCTTGATTTGTTTCCTATGATATGCGTCTTTGGATTCCTCTTTCCATTCTTGTTCTTATCCTTTTTTAGCATAATAACTTCACACTGTTGAGGATATTTCACAGGGTTCGAGGGTAACACTATTTCTTTTACTGATTTTGGAGTAGGTGCTGTACTCTCCTGCATGAATAGGTTCTTTAAGCCTTCTTCTGTTCTTTCGACTTCGAAATTCAGGTCTCTGGCCCTCAGTTGCTTCAAATTTTCCTAGCCATGAAATCCCTTAATTCTTGTTTTTTCTGTTCTAGAGCTTCCTCTTCTTCTTTCTTTAAGATCTGATCTCTCTCAATCCAAGTCCTTCCTAACAAAAGTGCAAAAGGAGCGCTGTTCTCAACAAACTTAATGACCTTGAATCCTTCTTTTGTCGATGTTCCATGAGCATTCATAGGCACATGAGTAAGTCTTCCACATAGGGTTATCATATTGCCTTTAAACAATCCTATTCCTCCCAATGAAGGAATCATAGCACGCTTTCCCAAAATTTCCCAAGTACTTTTTGGCATAATGTTCACCTGTGTTTCTGCATCTAATACATAGTCTATGTCGAAGTCTCCTATTCTTTTTTCTATGCACTCTTTCTCTTTTAATATCTTTGATAAACTGATGTCTCTGTGATCATTCAATGTTTCTTTCATCTGCAATATATAGCCTCTGATTCTTTCAGGTTATTTGGCATATTCTTAGTCGCTTGACCTTCCTCATGGTTTCCTTGTCTCATGTTCATCTTTTCAACTTTAGCAATCATTCTAGGGCAATCCAAAACTTCATGTCCAATAGCCTTACAACAAAGGAAAATAGGACCTTTACCAGGACATTCCTTAGCAAGATGTCCCGGTCTTCTACAATTATAACATAATGTCAATCCTCTCTTTATCTTAAACGATCCCCAACCTTTCCTGTACTGCGCAATGGGATCACAGTGACAGACTTGTAAAAAATTATTTCTAGGGTCCTGCATCCACTTGTTAGTCCAAAAATTCTTTCTATGCATAGGAATAACATATCTTTCACTATTTCTATTAGATCTATTCATATCACATCTTCTTTCTTCTAGTTGTGTTCTAGTTTTCAGACTAGGACAAAATCTATCAAATGTACCTACATCCATTCTTTCAAAACAAAAATTTCCACTTATCTTACCTTTATTAGAGCACCAAGCTTTAAGTATTTTCTTCATATCAGACTTCTCTTCTTGGCACAGAGCTTCACAAGTCAAGTAGAGTACTGCGCACTATAACAACAAATCCATGCACAAAGATTTCTCTTTTCCTCAGTTCTCAACAATCACAGTTTCAAGTCCTGACAACAAAACCATTTTTTGGCACAGGGGTAGACCCAGGGTTCAATGCTTCAACATCATACCAAAAAAACCCTAACTACTGGCCCTTTCGACAACACCTGCGAAGAAGATGAAGTCTCACCCGAGGTAGAGGTAGGGGGGGTTGGAGGACTCAAGTGTATACAACCTAGCCGGGACATAGATCTGTGATCACAATACTTAACAGATCACTTAACAATTAATACTCATTAGTCTTTAGCCCTTTATCCACATCGCAGGTAAAACCCTAATTATAGAACAACACAATATTCAACAAGATCTAACACATCCAAGCACTTAGCACATAGAAATATATTATATCGAGCATTCATTCATATCACTAAGCACTAAGCTACTCCATCAGATGTATCTAACATATATAAATATTCAATACTAATCATAAATAACATCAATAACACAAAGCAATCACAACAAAGGATATACATGGTTCACCCCCAGCTTGGGGCTACGTCCACCAACTCTTCTTCTTCTTTATTATCTTCTTTCAATCTTCTTATATGCACAGAGCCACAAAAACCACTCCACATAGGATAGGAGATCTGCGCACACCTCGTCAGATCCTCCTTCCTTGAGCTAGGTCACAACACAAATCCTTCTTACACAGTCTACACAGAAGCTTCTTACAATCACTTGCACTTATCTCTACAAGTCTTAACACATAGTATGCACACAACCTCTAGATCCACACTAAGCCGATTCTACTAGGTCTCTCTTCTCTCCTCTTCTCTTCTTTCTTACATCACCTATATATCTATTTATACATTACAAAAGGGGCCTAAAACATGGGTAAACCCATGGGATGACATCCCATACATGTTACATAAACCCTAAACCCAAAAATCCCGTAAAAGGGGGTGAGATCCCGCGATCTTCGCTTTGCCTGGGCGCTCCGTCTTCGACCAGGCTGTCAAAGTCTAAAAAATGGTCAAACATGACCAAGTTTCTCCAAAACTTGGTAGAGGAACAACACTATCTATGGTACATCAATAATCTATCAGACCATTTTCATTATGAAAATGACTGTCCGATCTGGACCATTTTCTGAACTGGAAAATGCCTGTCCGTCAGAGAATCTCAAACCACTTTCCGAATTGGGAAGGAACTTCCCATCCTGGACCATTTTCAAAGCTAGAAAAATGACTGTCCATAAATAAATTATATATATATCATTTCTCCCTCCCAACCTGAAGAGCCATCTCTTCCCTTTTAAGCTAAGGGAGTTATCTCCACGATCCCAAACTTGTCTCGTAAGTATGCAAACTTGATCCTGGACAAAGGCTTTGTTAAAATATCTAATGTTTGATCATCTATGGAGATATATTGGATATTCAGTTCTCCTTCATGGAATTTATCTCGAATAAAGTAGTATTTGATCTCAATGTGTTTCAACCGTTCACGAAACACTAGGTGTTCGGATAACCTTATACAACTTTGATTGTCACAATATATTATGGTTGAATCTGGTACCCGATCAAATAATCCAGAAATCAAATTCCTCAGACATACTTATTTTTTTCATGCCTCACATGCTACGATATATTCTTCTTCTGCTGTGTTGAGTGTGAAAAACTTCTATTTCCTGCTGCCTCAAGATATCATAGTAGAGACCAAGATGAAACACATCCCTGAAGTACTCCGTATGTCTTCTGCACTCCCTGCCCAATCTGAATCTGTGAATCCATGAAGTTGTATATCATTGGATGAGGTATATCTTAAACCATAGTTTAGCATCCCACGAATATATCTTAGAACATGATTTTCAACTATCCAATGCTCATGTCTTGGTTCCACCTGGAACTGGCTTAGGGTGTTTACAACAAAGCAAATATCTGGTCGAGTATTCACTAAATACATTAATGACCCAATCAATTGCCAATATAGGGGTGATTCTACTGTATCAGAGTCTGAGTCTCTTACTTTCCTTATATCTGTGGTCATAGGGATGTCCATGTATTTTCAATCCATCATTCCAAACTTATGAAGAATCTTCACTACATACTTTCCTTGTCCAAGGAATACTTCACCACGCTTTTGCCATATTTCTAGTCCCAAGTAATAATGCATGAGACCGAGGTCTTTCATATCGAACTCAGAAGATAATTCCTTCTTACACTAGGTGATGAGAGACTCTTCACCTGTCATGAATAAATCGTTGACATATAGCAGTAGAATCACAGGTGCATTTTTCACGACTTTGTAGTAGATATTGGATCTGTATGACTTTTGGAGAAACCAAGTCTTATTAAGTAGTTGTCTATTCTGGCATACCAAGCTCTTGGAGCTTGCTTGAGTCCATACATGAATTTCTTTAATCTGCAAACATGAGTGTCTCTGGAGTGTACTTCAAATCCTTGAGGTTGTTCAATGTACACTTCTTCTTCGATTGCTCCATTGAGAAAATATGTCTTTACATCCATCTGATGTAAAATCCATCCCATGGAAGAAACAAGAGACATAGTGGCTCTAATAGAAGTATATTTAGCAACAAGAGAAAATGTATCGTCATAATATTCTTCTTCCTTATGGGAGAAACCTCTAGCTACGAACCTTGATTTGTATTTGTCCATGCTTCTGTTTGTTGCATGTTTGATCTTATAGACCCATTTTGAAGTTACTACTTATTTTTCTTTGGGCCTAGGCACAATTTCCCATACATCATTTTTCATGATGGACTGGTGTTCTTCTGTCATGACTTATTTCCATTGTTTCTTCTGAGCTGCCTCTTAAAATGTGGCGGGTTCTTCATTTAGAAGATTTGTCATACATGCTGCATAGTTGGAGAATCTTTTGGGCTTTTTTCTTTCTCTGAAGGTGCCACTTGGGGCTTTGAGTCTTTTTTCTTCTTGTAGAGTAGTTTCAAGCCAAGCTGGAAATTTCTTGGTTTTGGGTACAATGACTGATTCAATGGGTTCACATGGTTGCATCGGATGATCAAGTTGTTTTATTTCTTCATTCTGACTTTCTGCAAGACATGTGATTTCTTCTTTAGTCTCTTCATACTCTTCTTCTTCTATAGTTTCTTATATGGATTTATTGAAAACCATCTTTTCATTGAAGGTTACGTCTCTGCTGACTTCAACCTTATGTTATTCCAGGATATAGATTTTGTAGGCTTTGGGTGATTCAGTATATCCCACAAATATGCCCTTGTTTCCCGAGGGTTCTAATCAGGGATGATTTTAAGGATGGAAATTTATTTTAAAATGTAGAAACCTTGGTGAATATTACTAATACTTCATATGTCAACTATAAATTTTTGGCGACATTTTTTAAAAAATATTCAAATTTCTAAGTATTTTATATAGTTTTTATAAAATTTTGGTGATTTTTAAGGTAAAATAATTTTATCCTATAGAATTTGGGTGAATCATTTTTAAAATAGAGAATCTCATTTTTGGAAAAACCATGGAAAATTATCCCATGAGCGAAATTTAGCCCCTAAAATCATCCCTGGTTCTAATTTCTTCTTTTTATCCTTGGAAATGTTAATGTAAACAGGGTATCCATAGATTCTTAAGTGTTTCACATTAGGTTTATTTCCTAAGAAGGCTTCTTCTAGAGTCATATGCTTCAATATGCGGTGGGGACTTCTGTTCTGAACATATATTGCTGTCATGACTGCTTCTCCCCACAAATACATAGATAAACCTTGATTGTTCATTAGTTCCTTCACAGTTTCTTCAATAGATCCGTTCTTCCTTTTTGCTACACCATTTTGTTGAGGATTATGAGGAACAATTAGCTCCCCCCTAACCCCTGCCGATTTGAAAAAGGAAAAAAATTCCTTGGATGTGTATCCTCCATTATCTGTTCTCAAGGTCTTGATTTTCTTGTTTGTGAGCTTCTCTATCTCTGCTTTGAATTCTTGAAACTTTTTGAAAACTTCGTCCTTTGTCTTCAAGAGATATAACCAAGTATTTCTTTGAGTAATCATCTATTAAGATTACATAGTAAAGAGAACCTCCTAGAGATTTGACTGGCATCGGACCGCAAACACATGAATGTATTAGATCTAGGATTTCCTTAGATCTATTATTGTTGCTTGAGAATGGTTTCTTAACATTCTTACCAAGAGCACATTATTTGCAAATTACTTCATGTGTATATTGTAGTTTTGGTATTCCTTCAACCATCTTTTCGAGGAAAGGTAATGCTTGATAGTTCATCATGTACACGATCTTCATCATTTCGTTCTAGTAGTCTATATAGTCTTCCTTCACGGGTTCCAATAACTCTAGCGTTCTCTATGCTGGAGTCTCTAGACCAAGATAATACTTTTCCATCTACAAAGGCTATTTTGTTTCCTTTGTCTTCTAGGAAAGATATGGATACACGATTATTTTCTAAACTAGGTACATATAAGACATTTCTCAAATGAACATTGTTACTTGTTTTCAATTTGACGAAGGCTTGACCAATTCCTTCGACTGGATATGTGTTCTTATCTCCAAGTTCTACCTTGTAGGATGTCTTCTTTTCATTCACATTATAGAATCTGACTTGGTCTCTTGTCATATTCCTGAAAGCTCCACTATAAATTATCCACATGTCATCTTCAAGAGTTCCTGTGAGAGATGAATAGTGTAGATGATCCGTCTTTTCATTCATGATTTCTGTTGACTGATAACTGGTCAAAATTTGACTTTGACCCAAAATATCAACCTTGACATTTTTTTCCTTCTGAGAGTGCCAAGAGGTGCGCTGGACTAAGGTGAACTAGAATATATTCTCCTTGAGTAAGGTGTTCCATCATAAGGATTTGGGCAAGAGTTTTAGGGTTTTGCAACTGCACCTGCTAGTAACCCTAGCGACAATGCTTCAGTAACTGTGCCTGATAGAAACCCTAGTGGTAGTTCTTCAATGAGCTTGATAACCTTAGGATTAGATTCCTTCCAGTGGTTAGACTAAATGAAGGAGGTGTGGGCCCATAACCTATTAGAAAAGTGGGTGTGCACATTTAACCATAGACAATATAGCAATATTGTCACCCAACCATAGGCACTAATGCCACCCCCGAGCACCTTGACCTTGAGAGAGAGTAATTCTGGTAGAAAATCAATAACAAACCAAAGCTAATTCACCAAGAAAATATAACCAAGACCGATAAGAAAGTCCAACCCAGAAAGACTGAAATTACAGGTTGTAGTAACTGTAGCTGCAACTGCTCCCCATACTTGCACACTACTAGATTTTTGCAGTTGCAACTTGTGTGTGCCAAATGAGCTCTGGCGCCTTATATTTATACTGATCTCTCCAGGTTGTCTAGGGCGACTTCTCTTTATGTAGGCTAAAGACTCAATATAAAATATTATCTTTAGTCGACTTTACTTCTAGGGTTATGTCTAAGTCTTTTAGGGTTCTTCTTTCTTCCTGGAATATTCTAATCTCATCAAAGGTCACAAGTGGAGGTTAATACCTCCCACAACTACCATATTATCAACAATAATACCATTAATTTCATGACCATACCTCTTGAGTAAACATAAGCCACTAAAATTAACGCTCAGTAATTAAAATTGATTAGAAATATTTTATCTTTTAGGGTACACAAACAAGTTTAGGATTTAGGGCTTTGGAATATCATTTTGTGAGTAAATTTCTCCAAGGATACAAAAATCAACGCAGGTGTCTGTCCAGGGAATGGTGAAATCTGTTGTATAATTGGTGTTCTCGAGAGACTCCACTAAAACCAGAGTTAAGCATGAGGTTGGGAAAAGTTGGTTTCAGAGACAATTTCCCTCTAATACTTTCCTAGCATTGGAGATATTTCTGGGGTTCTATTCATATCTGGGGGTTCTTTGGGTACCTTGGTGCTTCTTGAGCTTTGGCTTAGATACCATGCCCGTACAATGGACCTAACCTATGAATTCTCACCCAAGCATTGTTTATACCATGGTGACCTTAATTTCTTATCCTAGGTATCCACATTGGTTACTTGCAAGGGTTATTTTTCAGGTAACTTGAGGCAGATAGGGATCAAACAACACATAGACTTTATGGAGGATCTTCTCTTTGGAGGGGTTTGACCAATTGTGCTATGAATCCCACGAGGGTCCTTATTATCACTGAAATTTTTTCCACAACATTTCACACAATGGTTGAAGAAATACATCAATGCCAACAACAATTAATACACCTACAACACCAAAATCCATCAAAAATGCACAAAACTATACACTTGGTTCAAAAATTAAAGTGGAAAAATTCACCAAAGGAAGTACACGCACATTGCATAAGATGTGCGACTGTCTATGAGAAAAGCCGCACATTTCTCATGAACGACACATTTATGAATCTTGTTGGCCTCTCAACCACTTCTAGTTCGACCCCCAACATAATTTGACACTCAGATCTAAGCAAAATCTTGCTTGGAGGCTGGTCAAGGGATATAGAGTTCCCTAAAAGGCCCCTTGTTCACACTATGAACCAGTTGTATATTTCCATGAATGGACACTATAAATATGTGCCATGGGTGTGCTAGAAAAATAAGAACTTAAAGGTATTGTTATGTTGCAAGAATTCTTCTTGGTGAATCCTATTTTCTCTTTGAATCATTCAAGCACTATATCAAGGGCCATTCCACTCACCTCTTGAGAGGATTGACATTATATTTCTTCACCATTTTAATTTTCCACTGTATGAAGAGAAGAGCTCTCTATTAGGGAACTCAAGAACCCTCCCAAGGAGGAAGAGGGGATTCATAATTCCTTTCCTTTCTCTACGATGTTAGCCTATCAATATATTGATCCATTGGTAGCTATATGATGACCATTTTTTGATTTTCATGGTTCTAGTTCTTGCAAGCTTCTCTAACATTTATTTCTTTTTCTTTTTATTTCCTTGTTTCATGTGTATTTGGTTATCTAATCAACTCACAAACCTCTGCTTGTTTAGCTAACTTAACTAAGCAGGTAAGTGTTGTGTTTTTTCTCACCCATGTTACAAAACCAACATAACAGATTAGCGACGATACTGAGGATCAATATCAAATTCCTCCCTATTTAAGTCTTGATAGCACTTATTTCTAATTGTTTTGATATGAAGGTACCAAAACCGGCCTAGTCCAACCTTCCAAAGTCAAAATTCAGAGCCAAGGAAAGATAATTTCAATTGGAAATTTCTTTTCCGACGCGTGACAAGAAGTGCATGACTTTCAAGGCACACAGATGCGCACTCTGTGCACTGTGCATGTGAAAACCTTCATTAATCTACGCATTATGTGCCCTTTGCGTGCCTGTCAGAACTACAACCCACACATAAGTTCATTTTTTTCAAATTGTAAGGGTTTTTATGAGTGGTTTGAGGGCCCCTAGCCTTCAAATTTTAATTTCATGCACTTTGTAAATA
Organism: Picea engelmannii; assembly: GCA_009831015.1. NCBI lineage: Eukaryota > Viridiplantae > Streptophyta > Pinopsida > Pinales > Pinaceae > Picea > Picea engelmannii. The sequence goes on along the minus strand of ML782490.1, from coordinate 852,927 downwards.
AACCACACTTCACTTAGAGTCCTTTCTCACAAGAAAGGTTAGCTAACATAAGCACATAGGGGTAAAAATAATCACTATTCTTCTCTTTGCTTTGTTTCCACATGGATGGTTCATTTGGCATTTAAAAATTTGAGTTGAAGTTATTACTTTTTGAAACACAATCAATTAATTTGGGACTAGAAATCAATTTTAACCCTCAAGTATGCTCTTCCCCCGCACCTAAGTGTGATCTCGGGAATCAGAAAAGGTGGTTGAAAGGAAATTTCATCTCCCTTAAAATATCATTAGGAGAGGACAAAGCCCCCCTAGTGTAAGGTCCTAACCCGCACATAGGTAGATCAATGTATTCGGATGTAATAAAGGTCAATATTAATAAGACCTTTCAATAAAATAGAATAAGGCGGATGTAAGAAGACCTAATAGAAGCTTTCGCTTCTAGAAGGATCTTCCTCTAGATGCTTCTCTTAATAGACACATTTAGTATAAATAAGGATCGAGGGTATGAAAACCCTAGCTTGGAGATTATTGTAACATAGTGCTGCTCTATTGGAGGTTTCCCCCTCGAAGAGGCCTGTGAACATTGCTATCTGAATCAAAGTGCTATTTCTGTTGCTATTGCGTATATCATTTCTATGTATTGTGAAGATTATGCTGGATATTTTACTGTCATTCTGTTATTTCTAGCATTTCATTTCTATTCTGCATATTTTATATATC